>WTSP01025421.1:0-49466 GCA_025331215.1 Actenoides lindsayi | reverse complement strand
TGGAAGTTTTTAAGCCCAGGCTGGATGGGGCTCTGAGCAACCTGCTCTAGTGGGAGGTGTCCCTGCCCATGGCAGAGTGGTTGGAACTAGATGATCTTTAAGGTCCCTTCCAACCCTGACAATTCTATGATTCTATGACAGTTCTAGAGCCTCAGATTCGCCAAAGACCTTTATGTTCCTGATGCCTCAGCTGCACATCCATTTGCATTCATTATGGTCTGGCCTGCTACTGAAAAGAACTGTCCTGCTCCCAGCCACTTGCTGCTGCTGCCACCCTTCTGCTGGCACAAGGATTTCTGTGGTTGTGAGAGACAATGCAGAGACCTAGTCTGCTTGAAAAGTAACACAGCTGGTGAGGTCAATTCTTCGAGCTGGGTTTCTAGAGTCCATGAACTGTAGGTCCAGCACAAAAGAAATTATGAGACTGAGGTACCAGGGTACCAGCATCAGGAAGGTGGTGAGGGTGATTCCATCCCTTGTCTTTACAGACCTAGTGCTCCATGCCTGAATAATTTTAAGTGCTGCTTTGTTTTTCAAAATGTATCCTATTCTTTGTCAACATTGACAATACCAACTGTTCTTTGGCAGTGCTAGAGCTGGGTTTTTTTTATTTTCAAGAAAAACATCTGGGTATGATACCGAGATAGATGAAACATTATGCATGTACATATTTTCAGATAGGTAAATCCTGTTAGTGAAAACTGCCTGTAGGTTGTAAAAATGAGCTTACCTCTACCCAAACCTTTTTTTCTAACTGTTTAGTCTCTCCATATGGTATTTGTCATGAGGAATGTCAGAACTTGATAGTTACAGGTCTAACACGTAACTCACTTTCCTACAAAGATCTCTTGTCACTCCTAACCAAATACATGGATGGAAGGTATTTACAAAATCTTTCTTCAGTTGGTGACTAACCTTTATATCCAAATACCATTTAGACATAACTGAAGAACCTCAGCTACTCAACAGATGCCTTAGTCATATTTTTATATATGAGCAGCACATGGATTTCCTCAGTAGTCAGATAGTACATTAATGTAACTGAAACCTCTCTCAAATAGCTTTTAATGAGGTTATCTATGCTCCAGTTTCTTAAGAACTCTTTGCAACAGCCGAATATGGATTAGTACCTGAGGGAGGCCAGTGAGCTTTGCCAGCCACTACTTAATTGTAGCAGCAGATCAAATAAAGCTTTGGGCCATTAATCATTTACTTCTGAGCTTCCCTGTGTGTGTTTGAGAGGAAACCAAAGCCTTCCTGAGTGGACTCCTTAGGGCTTCTTATAGTAATTACTGTCTTACTTATGATTTCTAGGAAGAGAAGTCAGAGCAATTCCTGATTTGGTAAAGATGCTGCCTCTTTGGCTCTGGGAAAAAAAAGTATTAAAGGGCTGGTTAGGACTTGCATCTGTCTTGTGACTCTTTCCTACCTCCTTAGCTCTTTCTCCTTTTTGCAGTTTTTGCTTTGAATGTTGAAATTTCTGGATTTGGTGCCTTTTTCAATTAAAGGGACTTCTCTGCTTTCATGCCGTGGGAGCAGGCTCGAGCTCCAGCTTTCCTCTATGAGGAACACTGTTAAATCTGAGCTTTTACACAGAACGCTCCACACTGGATTCAGTTCATGATCTGACGCGTGGAGAGTGAGTGTGCCTGTCATCCAGTTCTGCCTCAATGTCAGACCTCCCAGAAGTTCCACAGAGGGCTTCTTTAGAGATTGAAGATCTGGATTTTATTTTTAATTTTCCCAGTAGAAATATTTGAAGATTATATTTTACCATATCAACATTTTTGCAAGATTTGTTTACAGGAGAAATGTTGTCCGTACAAATGCAGATGCTTGGTAGTGTGCCTGGGAGCAGGAAGAGAGATGAAGCACACTCTGGTTTTTCTTTTTTCATCCAATTCAAGGTTTTCAAGCTACAATCACCACCACACCTCACTCGTAGGATCTGGGTTATGTCACCTTTGTAGGGAGCATCCTTTACCTCTGTGGCTTGAAACCACGTGATTCAATCATGCTCCGATTATAAGCGTACTGGGGCTTTTTGAAAAGAAATCATACCATATTATTATCAAAGATATTTTTCTGCATATTTCTTCCTCTAATGATCTTGAGAAGGACACAGCTGCTTCAGAAGCTCCCAGCAGCTCCCTCTATATAAATCAGACCACTGTCAGCAGTCCCCTTCACTTTTCATTCTTTAAGGTATATTTTGGCTCCTAGTGTTCTTTATCCCTAGGTTTTCAGCTTGGCCTAAATAGCTGTTTGGCCTGCAGCCTGGAAGTAGCACCTTCACTGGTAATAAAACAGCCATGGCTTTACAAATAATTGCAAGTATGAGATGAGAAGCTATTAGTGTAAGACCATTGCACCTTCCCAGCCTTCTTTCTCTAAGTCTTATGTTGGAAAATCCATTCAGGCAGGTTAGACACAGAGTTATTATGACCTTGGCCAGGTCACATTCAATATTCAGCAAGTTTTTTTCAGACCAATGCAATAACACAGTGGGTCAGCATGTGCCACCAACACTTCTGCAGTCAGCTTATTGCAAAGCAACCCTGGAAGTTCCACTGCATAGCAAAGTTACTGCACAGCTGCATAATACCCTGGAAAAGGTGCTGTAGGAGCAGTCTTTGAGTTCAGAAAGTTTCTAAAAAGGGTTATGAAATCTCCTTGACAGGGAGAGCAGTGCCAGGACTCAATGACCTGCAAGAACCTTGTTGTATGTTCTTAGAGTAGTAAAGCAGATATAAGAATGTCACCTGTCTTCTTTCTTGTGCCTATGATTCCTATGGTTGTGAATAGTCCCCTGGCTACATTTTGCTTTGATAATCACACCAGTAAATTAATTTCATATTATTTAAAAATGCATAGATTTTATCTGAACTATCAAAATCAGAAAAATGGCCAACAATTAAGACATGAGTCCAGGGCTGAGGAGTTGTTGGCTGACGCATACAAACAAGATCAAGACAAAGCCTTGGTTTAGCCAACAATGCTCCACATATATGAGACAGATCACTTTGGCTTTTTCTATCTGTACTGGGTATTTAGCGCAGGCTCAAAACAGCACTGGAATCCAAGCGTACCTACTGTTCTTCTGTGTGAAATCCCACAATGAACACTGAGTTTGGACCACTACGTATCCCAATGAGAAAAAAACTTTGTGCACCCAACAGATAGGATCGCATATTGATGGTAGCACAGGCAGTCACAGTCTGTACTGCTTGGCTTATGAGAGTGCATTAAAAAGGGCCAGAAAGTGTACACTACCACACAGTTCAGCCATCTATACCATAGAGTTGTTAGTACAGCTCTGATGTGGTCACTGCTGCAGCTCAGGCTCACGGCAGATTGTGCTTTTCAATGGTTTGTGAGCATAATCCAAAGCTTAGCATGGCCAGGGACCAGTCCCCATTGACAGCAGACATTTGGAGTCCCTGTTTTGATAGATAGGAGAACCTAATACTCCCAAGTTTTTCTGAGCCTATATTCCTAAGCATAGAAGAAATGGTCTGATACTAAGAATTGTGCTTATTCAGCAACCTCCAGAAACTCAAAAAGAGGCCATAACTGATACAGGTTGTCAGGATGCAATCAAATTAGTAATATCTGCCATCTGGTTTCCTTTCATCTTCTCCTGTTTCTCCTTTTGCCAGTCTGTTACTTTTCCAAATGCCCTTAGCTTTTGCTAAGTTATGCTTGTCCAAAAGAAAAAGTAGAAGACCAGAGCTATACTTTATACTGTTGCCTTCACAGGCAAAAAGAGGACAGAGTTAAAAAATAAGAAATACTGTGTTTAAACCAGAGTTTCAAAACACTAAATTGCTTTTCTAAAATATTTCAATAAAGTTTTAGAAAAATAACTGTTCTTAGTCCTAGTCCTATATCAGAATGCTTATAACCTTCCCCCCCCCCCCCAACCCCTTAATCTAAACTTAATGGTGCAGGTTGTACTGATTATCTAGTGTTAACTCATATAATTTCAACAGGGCTACATGTATGCTTGTCAGCTGAGGCTATGTGTAATATTTACTTGTAATTTACAGGATGTAAAAGAAAGTAGCTTCTTCTAATGGACATGTTTATTTAAACTGTTGTTTATGCGCACCTAATGTACTTAAAATCTGTTTCCCCTCTACGATGCTTCTGCGAATGATGTCTACGTAACTTTAATTTGTAATGCATCAGTATTTCTTAGGCTTCTCTAGAAAATACTTCATATTTGCCTTTCAGAATCATTTAGTGATTAAGTTTGCTCTCATAACTTTGCCAGTGTTCTCTGTTAAGCAAGTTCCACTAGGTTTCATGCACTAAAACTTTCAGTTATAAAAAGAAACCAATCAAACCACCAAACACATACAATTTTATGTTGTGAAACATCTGTGTTCTTGGCAAACACCATGCAAGGTAGGACTGTGAGATTTGCCTGTACAGTGCACATACCCACCCTCTACTTGCTATAGAAAGCAGAAAATATCCGTGAATGGGCTGTGCAGGTCTCTTGGCTGCAGCATAAACTCAGCTGGGTGATGGTAACAGAGGAGTCTGCAGGCAGTTTCCACTTGGTGTTGTTGAATACACCATGTGCATGGTCTTGTCTTTATCTTAAAGTGGAGCAGCAAGTTCATGTGACCATATGGTTCTTTGATGGTAGAAATTACAAATATAATACTTTTTTGTCTAATAAAATTCTACAAGAGGTCTCAAAACCAAAAGCTTAGTAGACCTTTCTATGGGTGGTATCTGTACTGTGTTCCCTGAGCAGAGGTCTGTCTGATGCAGCACAGCTTGGGGTTCCCAGCACCTGAAGGGACTTAAGATTAGTTGTACTCTTCCTCCTCCTCCTGTAAGCTCCAGAAAATGGTATTTTAAGCAATAGCTGATGGAGTTGGAGTGCCTTTTTTAATGGAATCATAAGGTAGACTAGACTTAGTGCCTTGCACTACAGGGTATCAGCAGAATAGCCTGAAGCTGATCCCAAAGATCAAATGAGGTTTTTCAGTATCAAAATAATAGTAGAATATAAATTAGAATTTATATTATAATTTATATTATAATTTAGTGCTGCATGTGAAGGCAAAAGCTGAAAATCAAACATTTCTGCTGCCCTTATTTTATTCCCTTACAAGCTTGTCTGTATCATAAAGCAGCCAATAGCATGCTTTATCACTGTGCATGTTCTTCACGGAACATTAATATCTCAACCTTGCTTTTAATTTCAGAAGAACACAGGAAAACACCCATAACTTTGACAGAACCTTGAAAAGGTCCTGCATAATTCAGAAATAGACATTTCCAGATTGTTCAAATCATTCTTTTTAATAACCATCTAGCTCCTGTGCTAGGCCCTTCCGACAGATACTGCTGGAGTGCATGCTAAAATGCCCTTATTGTATAGTAGCTCTTTTCTCAATCATGCCCCTAATTTATGGTCCCTATATTCATAGCATCGGTTACTCAGCTGTTTTGGACAGCTGCTGTTCATTTCTACTCAGAAGCTGACAGCTGAAGAGTTTCCAAGGAAATTCATGTTTTGACTTGGTGATCCTGTGGAAACTGACTCTTGGGCTCTATTTCTTGGGTTACAAATCACAACCAAGGTCTGAGTGCAGAGTGTGGTCATTAAAAGAATAGTTATTTATTATTTGTTGCTATCAGTTCTACTTGTTAGTAATTCAAATGGAGTAGCTTGTATGCATATAAAGTAGATGAGTTTTGTATGCACGACTAGTTGGAGATCAACTACCTGTAACAAAAATTGAGGCAAAATTTATAGCAACTATAGTCTCAAAGTAGTTTTTTATCTTTGTTCTTTTGATCAACATCTATAGTGTTCTGAAGTAAAAGGCTATTCATGAAGGCCTCAGCTCAGCAGAGCTCTTAAGTGCTGGTGTAAATGTTTTATGTTGCATGTTGACAGGGTGGTGACTTCTTTCCTCTTATAAGGAAAGGCTGAGAGACCTGGGGCTGTTTAGCCTGGAGAAGAGAAGACTGAGAGGGGATCTGATCAATGTTTACAAATATCTAAAGGGTGGGTGTCAAGATGATGGGGCCAGTCTCTTTTTAGTGGTGCCCAGAGACAGGACAATGGGCAACAGGCACAAACTGGAACACAGGAAGTTCCACCTCAACATGAGGAAAAACTTCTTTACTGTGAGGGTGATAGAGCCTGGAACAGGCTGCCCAGAGAGATTGTGGAGTCTCCTTCTCTAGAGACTTTCAAGACCCACCTGGATCTGTTCCTGTGCAACCTACTCTAGGTGAGCCTGCTTGAGTGGAGGAGTTGGACTAGATGATCCTCAGAGGTCCCTTCTAACCCCTCCCTTTCTGTGATTCTTTGGGACTTTTCACATGCTAAAATTCATACCATAAAACTTTGTTACAGCTAAACTAAAGAATGTGTGCAGAACTGGTCACTACAATTGTCTGAAGCCATTTTAATAGTTCTCTTAATAGAATAGCAATTTGATACAGGATTTCCTTTTTGACTTATATTAGGAAGAAATCAAATACCAAAACTTTCAGATCTTATCTTTCAGTATTTTAAATTTTTGGTATTACAAGATTTTATTTTAATTTAAATCGAAAATCTCTGTTGAAGGCATGAACAATCTCTGAACAAAAGCAATGCATGTTTTGGTCTTTGAGGGAAAGATCAGAATGACAACTGTTGATCAGAATGAATCATGCCAAGCAACTGTTGTTTTTCAGTTAGCTCTGCATGCAAGATTTGGCACTGCTAGAGTCTGGCAATGGTTTTATCTGAACTGGAAGAAAGGTTGATCCTCTGAACTCTATGCCTTACATATTAAGTACATGACTTCACACCACCATGCACGGGTGAAGGGAGTGAGAGGTGATTAGACAGAGAATAGCTTAACAGAGACATCGCCCGGTGGTTTCATGTCCCTGGTACTCTTTCCCCTATTTCTCCTAGAAGTCAGTGATAAGATTTGTTGAAACTATTAGATAAGCTCCTTAGGCATTGGGCCATTAGTATGGATTTCATAATGTGTGAAATAGGCTGTACTATACTGATCATGCCTGGAGCACTGCAGTCTTGCCATTTTCAAACTAAAGAAAAATACATATACAGCCATAAATATAGCTGCTTGCAGCAGTGCACGGTTCATCACAAACTGTATACCAAGCTTATTAGCTTTATGGCCAAGAAAGTGTATTGAAAGTACAGAAGCAGCCAAACTTTCATTACTTGGAGAGTTCCCCAGCCTTTTTACTTTGGTTTATGCATTCTAATTGGAATACTGTGTGGTTTCTTCACAGTGTAATTTTAGTTGGCCCTTGATTATCTGAGTAAATTAGTTAATGGTGCTTGTTCATTGCAATTACACTTTCCCATTGTAACTATCTGAATTCTGCTATTCCAAGTTGTCTGTAATGAATCTGTGTTCATAATTACAGCATATTGCTAATAAATGTTTGTAGTAGAGGTATGGTACAGCACTGCTTATGTACATGCACAGCAGCTACTCTTTAAAGTAGCTGAGCTCGTACACTCTTATTGCTTACTGCATGCTTTGCTAGTGATAAATGATAGCCATTTTTCTCTACCGCAGCCAAGAACAGAGATTAAAACTCTAGATACCAATCTGATCTCACAGGTCACAGCTTGTCTGTGTAACTCGTTTTATGTTATAACTGATAGCAGTAAAAGGTCTTTCATCAACCTTGTTTATTTATGTCTGTGATTCACAGTGATGATGATTTATAGAGCACCTGTAATTGCAAGTGTATACCTCTCATGAAAATGCAATGCAAAGCTGGAAAAAATGACCTTGTGAGAGGGAGGGATATTAAAAGTCCTCTGTGAATAAAAGATATTCTAACAGTGTGAATAAAGAAATTCAAACCATAGGATAATCCAATTACTAAATAGAGAGACAATCTGTATATAAGCAGTGGAGATTGGTAATCAGAAGGGGGAAATAGAGGTCTGGAAAATTCAGCATATCAATTTTATACTCTTTAAAATTTAAAAAGCTCTGTTCATGTAGTTATCTGTGCTTTTTGTCTTACTAGCATTCATCTTGGCTACATCTTGGAAAGCTGAGAAGCTTTGAGATCATAGAATTTGAATGCCAAATTCAATGTGGTGAAGAATATGAACTCTATAATGTAGTAAATATGAATAATGATTTTAATAGGGAAAATCAATGTCTGCATATAAAACAGAAGTTGAAAATGTAGCAAGGGATGCAGAATATAATACATTATTAAAAAAAATTTAAAAAAAAGCTGTGGAGGTGGTATTTTTATTTTTATTTAAAAAAAAAACAAAAACAAAACCTTACTGAAGAAGTTTAAATATCTCAACATTTTACAGAGCAGAAGACTGAAAGATGACAGGATTGCATCAGGACTCCCATAGGAAGAAGATACCAAGCCTGCAAAACCCATTTACTCTAGCAGACACTGAGATAATAAGATTCAGTGACAGGTAGTCACATTCCAGTTAGATATAAAGCAAATGTTTGTAACAATGAAATTGATAACCCATTACAGCAAACTCTCAGGGGAAACTTGGATGTCTTTCAATATTTACAATATGCCTTTACTTAAGATATATATTATCTTAAAAATATGCATGCTACCAGACTGTGTACTGGAGTAACTGCAGAAAAAAATTATGGTATGCTAATAGGCAGAAAGCTCAATAATACGATCTAACAGACTTTTTGGCCTCTTAGATCAAAACAACTCTTACCTGAAAATTAGTTCCTTTAGAGCTGTATTTGGGGTATAGCATCACTGACCAGCGGATCCCATAACCTTTCACCTGCATGTTTATATTTACCTAATTCCCCACACTGGAAGCAGCTCTTTTCTCAGAAAGTACTGTAAGAGAACTGTAAACTCTTTCCCCCCTTTTTAGTCTGGACAGTCAAGAGATTGTTTCCCATTCTTCTCTCCTCCAGATGCTGCCTTCTCCCTGCTTTCATTACTCCCTACTTTCTACTCCAGAAGCCAACTGTGTCCAATTCTCAGGTAGTCAATAAGCTTCCATAGGGTTTGCCTCTAAAGTCAGGAAAACCTTTGCCTCTAATACCCTCCTGAAAAGGGATAGACATCTGAGAGGTGAAGGAACTATAGCCATTTTAAAAGAGTCCTCATCTGTAAAAGAACCCAGGCCTTTAAATATTCGTATGTTAGACAGAAAAAAATAATTTCAGTTTATCTCTAGCTTACAGACTACCACTGCAGTACTGATAAGATAGGGAGAAATAAATGCCTTTCTCAAAATAGAATGAACTATCAGAGACAGTACTTACAGAACTCTGTTTCATTTACTGAATTTAGATTTCCCTTTAATGTCCAGAATATGTTTTCAGAATTTCTTCATCTGTTTTTTTTATACTTGCTTAGTACCAGGGGAATAGAGAACTTTAACCTTTTTATCAGCTTTTTAGGGTTTCACTGGACAGCAATGCATGATACCTGTTAAGACCACTAAGAATTTTCCTGGTGGCCCTTTTCCAGCATAGTTGTGCAACTGTTGACAGCTTTATGCCTCTTTCTTGCATTGATCTCATCTTTAGGGTGGTGGAGATATGGGATCTCATCTCACTGTTTTAGGGCAAGTAAGGAAGCCTTTGGAGCCACATATACCAAAAAAAAAAAGGACATAAGTCACTGCTTTCCCCTTCTCCTGTAATTACTGACTCCTTGTTGTCCATTTAATCTCAGTATCCCTTTTGGAACATGATAATTATGTTTCTGCCTGCAAATGACCCGGTGTCTGTCCTGGCAGGTCAGCCCCAGCTGGCAGGGCCAGCTCCTCTGTGCAGCAGTCCTGTTCAAGCACTGTATGGCCTTTCCCCTTCTTCGGGGTCCCTCCCCAGCACATGGTGTCAGTGTGGTTATTTGGCAGCCCCAGAATATGTTCTTTCACCAGAGACAACCTGGACACAGTCCTAGATGCCACTGAGCATCTTTAAGGTGTGTAAACAATCCCTTTTTGGGGAAACTGAGGCTTCTAAGTGCCTGTCTGGAAATGCCCAGAAAGACTTCTTTGGTGTGTGCCTCTGAAACAGTGACGTACTGAAGTCTTGGAAAGCTTAATTAGTACCTGATTCTTCTGAATGACCTGGTCTGATTCTTCTCTTACATTTATTGGCATGACACAAGAAGCTGTCATACAACTTTGGGAGACTTTCCACTCTGCTTTATGTACTTATTACATCCAGGGGATCAAGTCCTCCTATTTTTATGTGATGTTCCTTCTCAGTTGCTGCTTATGAAACAGATTAGTAAAACACTCATAATCTGCAGAAATTGAGAGAGTTGAAATAGAATTCCTAATTTGCTGGAAATTAAAAGTTTTGAAATATCTTCCTGCCTGAAGACACAGTTTAGTTTCCAATTAAATTAATAAAACACAATATGCAAAACTTCTTAAAATTTGACAGTATAATTTAAAATATTTTTAATGTTGATTTATTTAATAAAATGCCTATTTTACTATACAGTGTGTACCACCAAAACCAAACATACTTCATGTACAAATAGGAAATGTTATTTTAATTTTACTTTAAAATCATTAAGATAAATTACTACTTTGTGGTTGGACAGGTTACCTTCTTTAGATTCTCTGTGCACTGAAATGAAACAACCTGAGGTATTAATCTCAAAAAAAAAAAAAAAAAAAGCTTTTTCAATCAGTAAAATGTATTCATTGCTTTAACTGCTTTTTACTGAGTTTAAAAATTAAAAATTCCATTTATGTTGTAGCACTACCATTGCTGATCTGCCATGAAACACTTAAAAAATAATACATAGAAATGTATAAAGTAAAATATGAAGGAGTTTCAAAGTCTTCTGAAGTGAAAATATTTCAAAATTAAACATATGGAGAAACATTTATAGGAGGTTTCATTTAAGCAATATAATTTTGTGGGGAAAAACAAACCCAACAAATGTCCTTGGATAAATTTAAACCAAGCTTCTGGAAACTTTTTACAAAGATGGAGTAAACAGCTATTTAGTCTCCAGTTGCAGGCAGCTGCACTCACATTAAGCTACTAGAAATACCAGGATCTTCAAGGATCATGAATAATGAAGTCACAAAATCATTTAGGTTGGGAGGGAGCTCTTGAGATCATCTAGTCCAGCTCCCTTGCTCAAGCAGGGTCAGCTACAGCAGGTTGCCCAGTGTCTTGCCCAGTTGGGTTTGAATATCTCTGCAGTGGAGATTCCACAAATTCTCTTGGCAATGTGTTTCAGTGTTTGACCACTTTCACAGTGAAAGAAGTGTTTCCTTCTGTTCAGATGGAATTTTGTGTGTTTTAGTTTGTACCCACTGCCTTTTATGTTGTCAGTGGGTACCACTGGGAAGAGCCTGGCTCCCTCTTCTTCATTCCCTCCCATCACATATTTATACACATTGATAAGGTCCCTCTGGGCCTTGTCTTCTTCAGCCTGAATAGTCCCAGCTCTCTGAGCCTCTTCTCATCTGTCGGGTGCTCCAGTCCCTTAATTATCTTCATAACCCTGTGCTGGACTCACTCCAGTAAATCTGTGTTTTGTACTGAGGAGCCCGGAAGTGGACCAGGTCTGGCCTCACCAGTAGTGAGTGGAGAGTATGGATTGCATCCTTCAACCTACTGTCAGTGTTCCTCCTAATGCAGCCCAGCAGGTTGTTGGCCACCTTTGCAGCAAGAGCATATTGCCAGCTTCTGGTCATCTTGTTGTCTACCAGAACCTAAGTTTTTTCTCTGTGAAGCTGCTTTTCAGCTGGTCAGTCCCCAGCATATGCTGGTTTCAGGACTTTTTCCTCCCCAAGTGGAGGACTTTTCATTTCCCCTTACTGAACTGCATGTTTCTTTCAGCCCATCTCTCCAGCTTGCTGAGGTCCCTCTGAAGGGCAGAACACCCATACGGCATATTAGTCATTTCCCCCAGTTTTGTATTATGCAAACTTGCTAAGGCTGCACTCTTTTCCATCATCCAGGTCATTTATGAAGACGTTAAACAGGATTGGTGTAAGTATTGACCCCTGGCATACACCGATAGTGACTTGCCTCCATTTGGACTTTGTACCACTGCCTACAGTCCTTTCAGTCTGGCATTTCAGCCAGTTTTCAATCCACCTCCTTTTCACTTTATCTAACCCATAGTTTGAACGTGGTAGAATTGCAGTTACTTATCACAGAATCATAGAATCGTAGAATCATAGGGGTTGGAAGGGACCTCTGGAGATCATCGAGTCCAACCCTGTGCCAGTGCAGGAACACCTAGGGAGGTCACACAGGAACAGATCCAGGCAGGTATTGAAAGTCTCTAGAGAAGGAGACTCCACAAGCTCTCTGGGCAGCCTGTTCCAGGCTCCGTCACTCTTGCAGTAAAGAAGTTTTTCCTCATGTTGAGGTGGCACTTGTGTTTCACCTTGCGACCATTACCTCTTGGCCTATCACAGGGCACCACTGAAAACAGACTGGCCCCTTCTACTTGACACCCACCCTTTAGATATTTGTAAACATTGATCAGATCCCCTCTTAGTCTTCTCTTCTCCAGGCTAAATAGCCCCAGGGCTCTCAGCCTTTCCTCATAAGAGAGATGTTCCAGTCCCTTCATCATCTTCATAGCTCTCTGTTGGACTTCCTCTAGTACATATTTCCACAACAGATGCTGAAGGTTGCATTGGTATGGTATGTGATATCACCCTTTCCCACGCTCAAGTTTTTAAATGCATCTTATGATTTCTGCCCTAATGCATTGTAATGAACCTGTCTATGTAGTTTCTTGGCACACAAGGAAGTATCAAAACTTGGAAACATTTGGATGCCTTCAAATCAAACTATATGAAAATGATACAGGACAAAGAAAGTGGTAAAGGATTTGAAAGTATTGAACAGGGCACTTCATAGTAGGGAATAATATGTTTCTTCAGAGGCAATGAATGTATTTTTCATTCAATAGCTACATAAATATGACTTCTTTCAGAAAGGTTTTAAAATGTAATGTGAATCTCTTAAAAGAATATGAAAATAGGCAAGAATAAGAATACATGAATAGTTAGGTATATGACAGACTTCCCAGCAGACCTGTGGTTCATCTAGTTGAATAGCCTACCTCAGGCACTTCATTATTCAGAAAAATACTAAATTCCTTTCATGTGCATATTGTGTGGATACAGAAAGTGCTGCATCCTCATTATATTCCAGATTTATATTGATCAGTGGCATATAAAATCAGAAAAAAAAAAAATTCCTGTAGTCCAGATACAGAAAGTGGAGTGTCTTGCCTGAAAGTTTATCTTCTCTTGAAGACAAATTTGGAATTCATGCAAGAGAAGGGCAAATCTTATTTTAAATTGGCATCTGAATACTGAGTCAACCTCAGGAGGCTCTGTTTTCCTTCCTTTGGCTATAGACAGAGACTATCTCAACAAGTTCTGTGAGGTGAACACAAACTCATGAATATTTTATATCTGGAAGCATATTAATATTTAACTTTTTTCCAAAGTCTAAAACTAAACTCTCAGTCTGTGATATCTGGTGGCCATAAGTAATCTAGACTCTGTATTTAGAAATGATACTGTTACTAGTTTCCCATGTGTGGATGTTTTGTGCTCATTTCTTCTATGTTCATTATGTTTATATCAATATGTCTGATTTTGTCTTTGGCTTCAGCTGGAGTCCATTCAAGCTTTTCATGCTCTTTATACATTTTTACAGGTCAAAGACGATTGCATCTTTCTTCTAAAACCTAGGAGAAGGGCACTAATGGCTTGCCCTATGTTCCCAGAAAGTCCAGTGTCCCTGGATTTTAACACTGCCAAATATTTGGCAGTTTGGGCAGTTTTCTCTCTAACACTTGATTAGTTAATGAAGTCAGGTTGCTTGTTACAAATATAATGCTGACTTCTTCTAGACATTCACATTTAGCTCCCCAAGGCTATTGCGTCGTTATGAGAAATGTCAGAGATGTGCTGGGAGCGCAATTAAGTATTCTTTATTTTTGTTTACTGCCATTGAAAAATTGTGCTCAAGATGTGCTCAGACACAGGAAAAACAAACCAACAGGCCCTCTCAAAGTATTAATTACAGGTTTTATTAAAAGCATACAGAAGACCTGAAGCGTAACCAAGCAAACAATCAGTGTTCTCTCACCCTAGGAGAAGGGAGGAGAAGAAATTCCAGTAGCAGAGAGCTTAGTTGCTTTTGACAAGGAGGAAAACATAGACCTCCTAATTAACAGTGCAGTTAAAGAAGGGTGAGCAGCTTGTTGCTAAACATAACCATGGGGAAAGCTGTAACTGCTGTAATCAAGAGAGATATTTACCCAGTCAATAAAACCAGGCTGAAACAAATGACATAACGCTCTGAGTTACTGTAGTCTAAGAACAGGAAGTTACTAAGGAACGTGGCTGCTGGTAGGTGGTTGTCTTCTTGGTCCTGAGAAGCGTGAGGTGCTGAACTGAAGGTGTCCTGTGTTGTACATGCAGTAGTGGGCACTGAGCTTGGATCTCGTCCTCGTGAAATAACAGAAAGAACAAAGTGAAGATCATGCCTGCACACTATAAATATCCAAAAGGAAATGGCGTTCCAAAAACTCCCCAGCTATTCATCAGAGTCAATTTTCTAGCTATCAGGTATTGAACTGGGCTGCACAGGTTTGAATTTTGCAATGAATCCTGGGATATTTGTGTCTTTATTTAACCATGACTGGAGACAAAATGCAGTTTTCCATTCATTCCAGCATTTATTGGGGCAGGACTTTACTAAAGAGCTAGTGAACCTTTTTTACAACCCTGATAGCACCTTCCAGAGCACCCCAGAAAGAAATGAAAATCATTTTTATAAATCTCAATCTGAAAGTGATTTGGCATGCATCAAAATGTAAAACAATACTATATATGCCTTGGCTGGCATTTACAATGATATCAGAAAATGCCCCAGATTTAGAAGTTCCTGGCTTGCCCTGGACCACTCAGTGCTAACTAACTCATTGTCAACGCTGTTGTGTGCACTGTAAGGTGTAAGCTGTTGATAATGGTCACAGCTAACTCTGGGTTTGCTTTTTTTCCCCTGTCCATATTAGATTACCCAGAACATTTGCCATAGACTCACATGACAGTCCATAAGCTTATGCCTACATTCTTGATAACCTGATGACTTGATATGATACAGATCAGTGACAAAATGTGGTTAAAATAAAGTGATGGCTACATGTGTGAGGAATACTGAATACTCTTGATCAGGCTACCAATTAAAATCTTAGTCCATGTAAATGATTGCTTGCTTAGCTTCAGAAGTACTAATGTATTGAACATTTACATGGAGTCAGCTCCAGGTAATATGTGATCAGACTTTTTCAGACTCTTCGGTACTCCTTCTCCAGATGAATAGGGCCCTGATAAGGAGGAAGCAGTTGTCAAACTGTTGGAGTGAGTCAGACTGCCAGGGCCAAGAAGGATTGCCAGGACTTGGACTGACATATCATACCTTTCAGCTTTAAAACTGCCTTTCTAATTACCTTTGATGTAATCTTCTCAATCCCTGCTAACATGAAAGCCAGCCAGTATTTTTTGTGTGATGGCAGCCAAAAATAACAAGTAGCATAAAGGTGCATGTGCAATTGAAAGGCTTTCCGGCTTTTGGACATCAAAGTACCTGTGTCCACACTGAAGTCAGCTGCTTCATTATTCAGACTGGCATTTCTGCACAGCTCTTTGTGAACATGTAGGATCAGTCTCCAAGCAGATTCCCCATCGGGCAAGACACTTCTGGTATTACTTGTGCTCACTCACCAGGTGTGAGACACTGTGCTGATAGATCCTCATTCCTCTCTTGTTTCTACACTTTTACCAACTAACTTAAGTTACACCAAAGCAAATAAGTAGAGGATGACGCCTAGCAAATCTGACTGACCTCATTTTCTCATCTGCACAAGTGTGGAGGGAAAGTAATCTATGAAAACAACTAGATTTATAGTTGAGAAGAAAAGCATTGAAGGTAAAGGAAAGATTGGACCCAGCTGGAAAATGTGTCTTTAAGTTCTTCAATAACTTCTTCAGGTTTTTCACTTTCCTAAAAAACAACTGGAGGGCAAATTTCCCAGGTACCAGAGGCACTGTCGGAGCAATTAAAGTATCTCTCTATGCTCCCTGTGCCAGAAATTTAACCATTGCATAGTGCTTGTCACAAAGGTTGTCCTCATGAGGCCTAGCTGCTAATGCGTGTTTGGTCAACAGGCTGGGGGATCCACAGTAGTCAGACAGGGCAGTAGCCTCACCATACGCCTTTGGCTATTGACTTGTAACATGCTTCAGCTGCACATGCTGCATGCATTCCTGCAGCATGGAGATCTGGAGATCAGTGGAAAATGGAGGAAACATAGGATCCTCATAAAACCATAGGAATGGCTAGCAGGTGACAGTTCAAGCTGAACTGGGTGTTCTGTTACTGCTTTTTAAGTTTTCTGTGAAACAAACACTGGGTAAGAGGTGTCTTTAACATCCTACAATGCACATAGCCTTTAATGGGAGCATAGTGGCAATGGGACCTGCTCACAGCACACATCAATCTTCTTTGTAAGTACCTCCATCATTTCAGAACACAGTTACAGTTGTCTCCTAGAAGTATATTATTTTGTTGAGTGATGAATAACATTGTGAAATATTACCTATAATCAGCACCCTTTATTGCAAAGCCCATTAAATTCCTGACAAATCTAGTGTTGACAGCATTTTAATTTTGTTTTATTGCTTCATTTTATCTCACCAATTTCTGTCTCTGGTTTACAGTTAATAATGAAAGACAGCAGTACTGAACTGTGCCTTAGAATTAGAAAAATAAGTATTCATCCCTTTAAAAGTCCCCGATATAGGCCATAGGAACAGAGGCTATTAGACAATGCTTGCATTGAGAAGGTGATTAAAGTTTAATAAAACTGTCAAGTGAAATAAACCAATCTCCTTGCAAAACACTGTGTTTGCCAGGTGCTTGGATTTTAGCTGTTAAAAAATTCTCTTTCAACAGTCTGTTTAAATGTGCAGCAGACTAATGTTGTGACTGCCAAGTCACAATTTGGATTTTTGCATGATCTGTTGAGACTTGGTAATAATAAAGACTGCTAAAATGACACATTCAGAAGGCACTATAGCAAGTGCTGCATAGAATAAATGCATTATTACTTAATGAATTGTTACAAACATATTCCTATCTTTTACTGTCCAAGTTAGGCTTTGAAGCCTGGTCTTTCTCCACTGTCTTCATAGAAGAGAGTCTGATTCTCCACCCATCTCATCGTCTGCGACTGTCCAAACTGCATATTGTTACCAGTTTGATATGACAGAGCTTTCCAGATTTTCTTCCACGTGCACGTTATTATACAAAATACAAGGCAGTGAGAAATCAAACACATACTCCATTACAGATGTGGTGCTCAGGGACATGGTTTAGTGGTGACCTGGCAGTGCCGTGTTAAAGGTTGGACTTGATGATCTTAACAGTCTCTTCCAACTAAAATGATTCTATGATTCTCTATATAAAATCTATAGTCCCTATAACAACCTCAAACAACCTTTTATCTAATTTCAGTCCAGAAATCACTGTAAAAATCACTCATCATTAGGGAATTATTAACTATTAATTACCTCAGGTAACATTTTAAGAACTTCTTTTACAAGTTGTATTCCCCATAGAGCTGTAGGTGAGTTAAAACAGAGGGATTCATAAATGACGTATTCCCATGATTCTGTACGATGTGTCAGTGTGAGTACCAAAAGTCAAACCTTTCTTTCATGTTCTCCAGAGGCCTCTCTGAAGAAAACAGGTCAAACAACAAATTGAGTTTCTTGAAGGCTGAGATGTTCCCAAGGGATTCACGGTTTCTTTAATGAGAACATCACCTCGCTTCTCACAAGGTTTTGCAGAGCAGAGCACATTGGCTCACTGACTCAGAGGTGACCCTGACTGATGGGAGACAGAGACCTCAAATAATGAGGAAAACATTACACCCGGGCACTGCCCTGACTTAAAAACACATCTTGGCTCTCAGGAAGACAAAGGTTTTTTGGGCCACTTTGGAAACACTAAGTGGCCTTGAGAGGGGAAAATGTTCCAATGAACAAATCTGTCCGTGCAGCTCCCAGAAGAACAGGCTTTTGCTTTTCTCTGATATCAGAGGCAGACCAAAATTCCCACCCAGCCAGATGCTCGCTGCATAGGTTTAAGGCAAAGTCTACAATGGCTCGTGTATCATAGTGCTATCTGAGATATCCTGCCCTCTCCCCTCTTTCTTCCCCATGATTGTTATTCCTCATGCTTACGACTTATTTTAAATTGTATTGCAGGGCTCTTGGGAAGAGGACAAATGCCTCTGTGTGTCTGTATTAGCTCAGCCTCCTGTGTAAATTTTGTGTTCCAGGTGCAGGTAATGCTAGGGCTAGTAAAGTACTACACACACATATAAATATATATGTACATATATACACACACATATAGAAGAACTCTTTAATTAGAACAGAATTAACTGGCCCTGCAAAATTCTTGTCCAAGACAAAGATAGCAAAAATATACAAAATTAAAAGGTCACATGCATGTCAGCAAAGCTTGCATTTTTAGTTTTCCCATACTTTCTCTGTGCTTGTGACAAGATGTGTGAATTTATACAAAGGTTTAATTAGTACTGGGTGGTGAGAACTGGAAAGCTTTTATGAAAACACCCATTTACAATTTTATCTGGAGTCTTCTAAAGATAATGAGATAAACCTCATATTTTTTCTTCCCCTGCGCTTAGCTTTTCAATAATACTGCCAGGATATATGGTACCATGTACAGCATTATCAATAGAAAGCCACTGCAAAGTAAGATCATAAGAAAAATAAGATATGCTTTATTTAAGGAAAAATAATTTTGCTTCTTTATGCTTTTGACAATGGTTTTGAATAGCCTGTATTTTGAAATGATGTGGAGAAGAGTGTTCATAGACATAGTAAGGAAAATGCATGACTTTTTCAGGGAATAAAAATCATCCTTTGTAGCAAGATCCATATCAATTGATACATGTGGCTTTGAGCTGAATGTATTGCCAAAGAACCTTACTGAGGGGGAGCCCTGCTACATGGAGGGGGCTACAAGTGAGCTCTATTCTCCAATTCTCAAGGTAATAAAACCCCAAGGTTTGAATCTGTTGCCTGGTAGTATAGATCAGGTATGTGCTAGTATCCTTTCTTCTCTTGTGGCTTAATAAAAAAAAATCCTACCAAAACCAGTCCTACCAAGAAGAAGGGCTACTGAGATAAATATTTTCAGGGTTTTGCATTTATTTTCCCCTGTGACAAAGGACATATGTTGCCTTAGGGCTCAATTTAGGACCATTGAAAAGCATGGGAAATGACAACCTAGATTCAGAAAATTGTTAATGCTGGTGGTTACAGTGTTCAGGTAATCAGCATCCCAAGATAAGATGACACTTCATGTCAGATGTCTCCTTGACTAGGAGGATGTGAACCCTGACTTTATTCTGTGCTCTTATCACCCCATAGGCTGCTCCCAGCCACCTCAGCTCCAGAGCAGTGGTCAGGGCAGACCCTTTATAAGGTAGAAAAAGTACAAAAATTGAAGCAAAAATAGACTGTGATATCAGATAATGTAATCATTTAATTTTATGAGTAGAGGGAAAACTGCATTTCTTGAGAAGGAACTTAAGTCTAATGATTGGGACCACCAAAGGCTCTATACTCACTTTGATTTCTGTATGGTAAATATCTCTTAATGGAAAAACTGCAAGTTGAGATTTTTATGCTAAGAGTGCTGTCCAGAGTGGTCACCCCATAACTCTTGATCTGCGTTGCCTCATGGGCCTTAGAACAGTCCTCAGACAAGAGATGGTTCTCTCCAAGGGGCAGAGAGTGCTGTAGGGATTATCTGAATTCTCTGTGGTGGGAAAAAGAAAATCAGCATGCGCTGCTGAGGCTGCTGTCACCAACTGGCCCACTGTAACCTCATCATTCAGAAAGGAAGTGCTGGGACCCTAGGAGAGCTGCTGTCTGCAAACTTCTCCCAAAGCTTACAGGAGATTATGATAGGCAGCTTGCAGGGTCAGGACTTTTTGGCTGCCCATGATCTTGAACAATATGTTCCTGCTTCCCTTCCACTGAGAGGTAGATGTTCTGGATAGAAATGTATATGAACCGTTGCAGACAGAAATTTTCTCCTGCAAATCTTTTGCTGCCAGGAGAACGAAGCAAACCATCCTGGCATCACATTTGCTCCCTACATTGGCTCGACACACCCATTGAATCCATAACCTCATGCACACATCATTCTCTCAGACTGACTTTTGTTGATTTGAAGGAAGATGGAGGATACTATCTCTACCTTTTGTGCTTTCATCACTGTTAGAACAAAGAGTTTTATTCTTGTTATCTCTCTCTGGTGCGCAATGAAAGATAAATGACTTACAAGTTCAAAGAAAAGCTGAGAGATGTAACTAAAGAAGGAAAAACAAACAGCTGGCTGCTGCTGGGCAGTGGAGGTAGGCAAAGCTGGTAGGGTGCCCCACGGCACAGCCCTCTGTGCCTAACGGCTGCAGGCACGGTGAGAGGAAGAGCAAAAAGATTACAAGGATGTTTCTCTCCAGTGACATTTGGTCTTTGTTTTAGCATTCACCAGGCACCTTCTGTGGTGCAGAGATCTAGATCTAGATTTTTATTTTTTTTTAATTCTATAGCTTTTAAAAAAATTATTTCTTTTAAAAAAAATGGTGTTTGCTCAGTCCATTTCCAATAAATTGTTACTGCTCCTGAAGCTCTGTATAGGTTTTAGCCCTACTGCTTTAAGAGCCAAAATAACTGGTCTTCATACCTGCACTGTCTTTTGTTAAGAGACTGCAGCATCTTTGTAATTCCAATAGTGTAGTACAGGAGTGACCGCTACACATTTCTTCAGCTTCTACAGCTAGTTGTAGCTCTGCTGCTATTATCTACCAAGAGAGCTCCAAGCTGATGTGCTATCGTGCTAACTAGAACTAGTGTACACATCAGTTTGTAGGAACTCATACCAAAATCAAATACACGGGAGGCTACTCTCTTCCACTGGTAACTGCTTCTCTAAGAAGTCTTCAATAAATGGTTGTTTATCAAGAGTCGCCTTCTCTATGTGTCTATTGACATTTCTTTATTGAACAACGTAGAATATTTATAAGCAGCTTCCAGCTGATACTAGTCTCAGAAGCTAAAAGAAGATGAGTACTGCATATTGTTTCTTTACTGGCTGTTTCCAAATCATAAACTGTTTGTTCAGCTTTAATTAGAAAACAGTGAAGTGATAGGATTTGGTTTCATTTCCAAGAACAGAGGACACTATTTCTTGGAATGAATTTAATTTATTAGCACTTAATTTGTTTGTAAAGGTGATGTATATGAGGAGTACAAAGGTATTACTAATGTTTTCTAGCTTAAAATTTGCTTGAAGAGCAGACAAGCAAATTCGAGGTGATTGCTATGTGCAGTTTAAGATGTAATGCAGCCTCCTAATGAGAGTTCATATCCACTCAGTGCAATGATGACTGCTGAGAAAGATAATACTCACATGTCTAGAAAACTGAAGCAACAGAAAAAGATGGTATCGTCACATTATTCATTATTATATTATGCCTTTTTCTAAAGAAACCAAACTAGGAAAAGCAAGATAGAGATAAGCAGGGTTTCAAAATCATTTCTGGCAGTGATAACACATTTATATAGGACATTTCATTCAAAAGAGCTTTTCACCCAGAGATTTTAATTAATTGCATACACCAGACAAAGGAATCACAGAAACTCAGCCATTTCTGAGGAAGATCCCACAGTGATTCTACAGCAAAAAAAAAAAGATAAGCTGTGAAAGTCAGCTTCTCCAGCTGATACATGGGACTTGCTGCTCACACTGACTGCAAACTGAAGGGTCAGTGTAGGTAGCTGCCTCCCGGTTCAGTGGGATGCATCATGGGGGGGATGCTGGGAAATACAAGGACTTTGCATGTGGGTCTTGGCAGGGGTGAAGCGAGATGAAGTTGGTCAGTTTTCAAGCAACTGCTGCTGGAGTAACTACCACAACATGCACCTTCCCCTAGATCCCAGATGCACAGCCCTGTGTGCCCTTACACACCAAGCTGGGCTGGACTGTTCCCATCCCTGGCTGCCTGATTGGGCTCCCCCAACACCCCTTGTCCCACTCTCACCCCTGCCAGTACCACTGCTAACAGCCCAGCTCCTCTCAGCACCATCAGCACTCCACATCACCAGGGCATCATTGCTGCAGATGTGTAACAGGACAGACATACTGCCTTCCTGCAGGTTTCCAAATTATTTGGTCCTTACTGTCAATTGTGTCAGAGATTTAGAGACTTTGACAAAGAGAGAGTGGTTGGGGAGTGCCTACCTGAACCTCTCCACCACTCTTGGACTTCCTGCAAGCCCAGCTCTCAGCTCCCACAGCAGCTGTGGCCAGGGGAGCCAGGCAGAAGTGAGGCCGGCAGTCTGGCATCTGCTCCTTGTGCACAGGCTGCTTTTGTTGCAGCTGCAGGCAGCCAGCAAACCCAGAGACATTTCATTCCTCCTACATTCTTGACCATGAAGATATTCTCATCTGATAGTTTTAGGAATGTTGACATTTTAAAAGAGCAGCAAAAGGCGTGCTTTAAAAGGCTACAATCCCAAATCAACCTAGCTGCTAACATATATACAGACAACAATCAACAGCTAAATGATTGATTCCCCAAGGACCACTTATTCTAGTCTCCTCTGGAGACTTTCAAAACACGCCTGGACGTGTTCCTGTGCAATCTGCCCTAGCTGAACCTGCTTTAGCAGGGGGATTAGACTAGATGATCTCCAGAGGTGCCTTCCAATCCCTACCATTCTGTGGTTCTTTGATACTGGGAAACTGAAGAAATCAGTAGGTTTATTTAATACTGTGCATGCTGGGGCACTTCTTTGCAACTGCTTTGTGGTTATGGTGTACTGGAGGCATTAGCCTGTATCACTTCCAGCCCTAATGGAGTGAGAAAGGAGGATTAAATTATCTGCAAAAAAAGCAGCCACATGCAATACATGGGTTCAGTGGAGGATATCCTCACCCCTTCAGGTTCCTGCAAGGTTTTTGGGTCCCCATACAAGACCCTTCATATACAGAGGGTGCCTTTCCAGGAGTCAGTGTGAGTGTACAGCCTGGTGGCTCTGCACACCCTGGTTCTATCTGGGGATTGAAAACACTTTGGTTTTCAAGTGCTTCACAGAAAATTTGGGTATTGTACTTGTCTGACAGTAGAGACACTTCCTGGGTTGTATAGAAATCAAATCACAAAATATGAACAAGGCTTTGGACGTGTATCTTTTTCTGCTTCCAGCTTAAGAGCTCCTGGCTCTCACCAACTCCAGCTGCTATTGCTGCTCCTTAGAAAGAGATGGATAATTTCCAGTGGCCAGCAGCTGATGTTAGTAAGTACTGAACCATGTTTTGCACTTCAAGAACACACATAGCAACAGCCTTTATAACAGTAGGCACCTGTAACAGTGGGAAAGTGGTAGGATTATCTCGCTGATTCTGTGGATTGTATTCAGTAATTTTATTATCAAATAATTTATTCATAAGGCCTTACAACATTTACACTGTGTTTTCTAAGTAAAATGTTTATTTCAATAATGTGTCCACAAATTAAAACTATTGATTATGAGTTAAGGCTTAAACAATACATTATAATAAGATGATTAGCTAGGATGTTTTGCAGTTAATGGAACTTCTGAGTCATCTTTGGTTTGATGTGGGTATTTGCAGCATAACTGTCCAATCTGACTTAATTATACCACCTGGCTACTTGAAGTACTTTACATTGACCAAGATTGACAATGAACACTTGTTGACCCACTGCTCTAAATAATATAAACCTTCCCATTACCCCATGAAGTTTGGGCAGTTTTCCTGCTTTACAGTAGAAAGAGTACATGAGAACTAGGTTGAAGAGGGCTCTTCTCCCCTCCAGAACCTTCCCATTAGCATATAATTGCTGTAGCCTTGCCCAAGTAGTGCAATGTCCTGGCTGTCACTGAACTGTTAGTAAAACATTTCAGTTTTCCATACCTCTATTGTACTGCTTCAATACATTATCTTATAGTTCCTCCTTATATATATTGGTCTGTTGGTTGTTCATGGTAGCTTCTTCTCTTTGCCTATAACTCTATGTTAGATTCACAGTTTCGTTATGTCTTAATACACTGCTATTGTAGTGTATTTAAAACAGACTAACACCTAGGATTGCTCGTAGGTGTTGACATCAGGTGCTATTATAAAAGGTAGGGTAGTCAATGCTGGCTAACAAGTGAGCAGAATTACTTTCAGTGAGGTTGCAAGAGGCAAGAAGGGTTTTAGGAGGGATTGTTCCCTGCATGCATTTAGGGAAATGCCTACTCATTGCTTTACATGAGCTTTCTTTTATTATTGATTTTTTTAATCTCTTTCCAGATCTTTTTGGCTATAATATTTTACGGAAAAGAACATTAAAGTTAGGGCAATAGCTGACAACACCAGAGGATACTGTTTTTACCATAAATGAAAAAGCTGAGGCAAAAAGGTCTCATACAAGAAAATGAGAGTGCTATATTTCAGAGGTGACATAAGCCCTCTTCCTTGAAGTATTTCAAACTAGACCATACAAACAACTAGAAAGTGTCTCATCTCTAATGTGTATAATCCTGTTAAAAGAGAATTCGTTTCAGTTGGGATTAATTCAAATTTAGGTTGTGTTTGGCACCTCAATTTCAGTCAAAAAGCATTTTCATGCTTTTTTAATAGCACTTACTATTTTCATGCCTACCACATAAAAATGTCTACAGGAACTACATCTTTCCTAAAGATTTCAAACAAAACAAGGAAACTATGTAAGTCACTTAACTACCCATCCTTGAAGCCAGAACAACATTCTGCTCTTGAATATCTGTATTTTTACTCAGGCAGCTTTTGAAAATACTTATAAAATTTATGCAGTAGACAAGAACAGTGGAACAAGTTCCACTTGAGTAAGTATGCCCTGAAGAGTTATTGAATTTAAAGCATTTTACAAGTAAAAACAAGTCAGAGAGAAATAATATCTTCAAATATGTCTTTTCTTTAAATCAGAACAAAGCAATCATTTGAACAGTCCGAAATGGAACATGGCGTATCATGGGAAAAGCTAATTTACCTTTCACCATTACAGCTCCACTGTGTGAAAGTGTTATTTTCCTGGATGATGCAAGCCACTACCCTCCAAAATCATCTGCTTATGACCAGAAGTGTGCGTTTCTCACAGCACCATAGTTTTGCAGAGCCACTGTTTTCAGCAAAGAATGGTGATCTCTGTCCTATTGCTTACATAAATAAACAAAATAAATGAACTACTAACTACTACACACCCGAGAAATAGCTTAAAGGGTGTATTTTAGATCTGCTGGGTGCTGGTGGTGCCCCATTTTCTCTGGCAGCAAGGCTATTCTAACAAGTTCCTTGCCCCAGTGCCGCAGTTCGTCATCCTGTCAGGTCTGCAGATGTGACTGTGATGGGGACCTACCGTGAACCGCATCAGTGGCATTTAAAAACCCGCCAAACCAAAGAAACAGTTCTGCACAGCTTGGTCCATTGGTTGGTTTTTAAATCAGGATGATTTGACTGCTAAGGTAATTGCACCCTCAGCTTCTCTGCACTTCACTACTAAACAGACAGCAGGAATTTCTGGGCTTTTGAAGCGTGAAATGAATATTAGTTCATTTGATTTGCAAAAGAGACAGCGAAAGGGTATTTTGGTTCTACAGGTCCAGACTTCAAACCAGGTTAATTCCAGAGCAGGTATTGAGACCTATGCACATAAAAATCTAGATTTAATTATGCTGTATATTATATTTTCGTAAATATTTTGATAAATAAATAATATTTGAGGGTAATAAAATAATTGTACTGGAATATGTCTCAGGCACTGAGGAAATAAAAGGTATGAAAATTTCTCATAAAAATGTAATCCTCGGGATATAACCTTGTTACTTGCAATTCAATATCATACAGACACTTTATCCAGTAGGTTAAAGAGTTCTCAGTGCTAGATATTGGAACTTGTTTGTGTTAAATTAGCCCCAGAAGGATTTACCTTGTAATCTCAGTATAAAAAGTAAAGATATGAAATATAGCAATTGCAGTAATTTTTAAGTTTAATATAAATTCTAGAAAATTAAAAAGTACCTATTTCATTTCATGAGATGTTCATGTTTGCTAAATATAATACGTACTTCTCCTCCACACAAGAAAATTGAATAAAAACCCCAATAATTTTATTGTAATTTATTTATACAGTGTTGGAACAACATGCCAACATTAGTACTAGGTAATTTACCTAAGGAAGTACATAAAGACAGTAACAAAGAAGCTTTTGTTCAAAATTCAACTTTTATATATGTTTCAGGTACTTAAGTATTGTGATTGCCTAGCTGGAATACCCATGAGGTATCTCTGAGTAAAGAATGCAGCCTTCTAACCTAGGAAAGAGGAATCAGAATAAGCACAGAGTGGTTAATGGGTCACGAATTCTCTAGATACTTGGACAAAATCCTACACATGTAGGTCCATTTACAGCAGGTCAATCCATAACGTTAGGGATGTATTTCAGTGTCTGTATAACCGTGGTCTCTTTTTCTCTATGTTTTGGCAAATTTAAAACCAAATTTAATCGTATTGATAAGTAATGTATTACCTAGCACGCTTACCTGTATATTCAGGGCCAAGGCTTTGCACAGAGCTCCCTATCTATTGATAAGAGAGCTGTGAACTGTCAGGTGACTTCTTCATTCAAATTTTATAGCTTCTGATCAAGAGAGATAATGAACTATTGATCTTTTTATCCATCTTAGACAGCTTTTAATAATGAGATTTACTGACCTTTGGTTGATATTACACATCTGCAAAAGCTTCGGAGCTTCATTTCAGGTTCTGATGGCATCTTTCCTCCACTGAGCTGAAAAACATAAAAAACATTCCTATAAACTAAAGGGCACAGGCCTCAGATTTACAGAAATGAAGAAAATTCAGAAAGCTTTTTGTCTGTGGGTTAGCAAGCAAGGAAGTCACAACAGGGCTGTAAGACCAGAATTACTGAATAGAAATAGAATGGTGCAGTTTTGCTAGTAAAATCATGCTTAGAATTTACATTATGTCCATAGTGTAACCTTCAGTGTTATGCAGAAATACAGAAAATAGGTTTAAGCATCCCTGTACCATATTATAGTCTGCAGTATAGGCAGACATTGAACAAAACCTAATTTTTACTGCAGTATTACTTGATTCCAGACTGACACCTCAGCATACTACATAGTTAGCCTGCTTTTCTTTCTGCAGTTTAGTCCATAAACTAGAGATAAGAAAGTACAGAGAGCAGCAGAAAAGGTTCTCTCAGTGGTACCACCAAGGACAGGGAGCTGAAATTCATAAATAATTTAACTGTGATAGCAGAGCTAAACTCAGCCCTGTTTTAATGCTGAGGCCACAGCAACAGAAAAGACAATGTGCCCACCTCATCCTGGCAATTCCAGGGTCTTCTTTGGCCTCCAGATCACATCAGCATAATACTAAAGGCTCTTATGACTAGTGTTATAGTTGAAGTGCTGTCTAACACCTGAGAAAAGCCACTCCTGTCAGCTCTCCCTCTTCTTTTCCCCCTTCCAGTCTGTCTGACATGTAGTCTACATCCATCCTGTCCACGTGGACCCTGTAAAAGCGTGTAGGAGATATGATTTTCAGAAGACATCAGAACACTCTAATTAACTATTTAATTTACTTTAGTTTAAGGTTTAATGTGGCTCTGAACAGTCCCAAGACTTTCTTGGACTTACCTATATCCTCTGCTGTCCGTATTCTCTTACTAAGAAGGCAAGTCCTTCCAGTGCAGAAGCTTGCCCGTTGCTCTCTATATCTACACAACCCTCAGCACAGGAATGTCATGATCAGGGGCATTCTTGGAAATGCAATCTAACCAGTCAATGAATATATAACTTTGCATACATTTAGAAACATTTTTTAAGCAGTTAGCAGTGAAATCAATAAAAATAGAATCATAGAATCATTTAAATTGGATAAGGCTCTCAAGATTATAAATTCAAACTGTTAACCCAACACTGCCAAGTCACCAGTACACCATGTCCCTCAGCACCTACATGTCTTTTAAATACCTCCAGGGATGGTGACTCCTCCACTGCCCTGGTCAGTCTGTTCAAGTGCTTAACAACCTTTTTGGTGAAGAAATTTTTCCTAATATCTAATCTAAACCTTCCCTGGTGCAATTTGAGGCCATTTGCTCTTGCATCTTGCCAACTTGCTACTTGTGAGAAGAGACCAACCGCCACCTCACTATGACCTCCTTTCAGGTAGTTGTAGAGAGTGAGAAGGTCTCCCCTCAGCCTCCTTTTCTCCAGGCTAAACAACCCCAGTTCCTTTAGCTGCTCCTCATAAGACTTGTTTTTTAGACCCTTCACCAGCTTTACTGCCCTTCTTTGGACATGATCCAGCATCTCAGTGTCCTTCTTTTAGTGAGGGGCCCAAAACTGAACACAGTATGTGAGTTGCAGCCTCACTAGTGCTGAGCACAGAGGTACAATCACTTGACACATTAGGGACAAGAAGGCTTGTGCCACTGTGCGTGGTAGCTTGGACTAGGCAAATAAACATCTTCAGTGAGCAGGGAGGAAAATCTGGTAATGTTCTGAGAGGTGTCCTTGTCCCCTTACAGGGCAAGGCAAGAGGTGGTGGGGATATGCTTAATGAAATAGGTAAGACTAGATATATGGGATACATAGAAGGAGCTTGTTGGGCATTCAGAAAGATTTTATTGAATAAGTAGTTTGTTATGTATCTGAAAGGAAGAAGACCTGTATATCATCAAAACAAGCTTGCTGTAGCATTTCACAATACTATTATAAGCATGTTTCTCTCTAATGCAGTCTAAAGTAGCTTCTTAGGATTTGAAGCTGGAATCTGTTTTCCTATTTACTGTGTTTACAGACTAGCCTAGTATTACAGACATGTTCAATAGCTTGTGTTTTTTACTGTACTGTGTTTAATTGCTTTTGTAATGAAATAAATGAAGTTTGGGATGGTTTAACGGATGAAAAAAGTAAAAGATAATTTCAAGAATGAGTTAAGGCCTGTTGAGTCAATGGCAAAGATTAAATATTTCCATTAATATTGCCTCAAATTTTAAGGAAATGGAGTATGTATGTAAAATGGGGGATTTTATTAATGTTTACAAATATCTGAAGGATGGGTGTCAAGTAGAAGGGGATAGGTTTTTTTCAGTTGTGCCCTGTGATAGGACAAGAGGTAATGGTAGCAAGGTGAAACACAAGAACTCCCACCTCAACATGAGGAAAAACTTCTTTACTGTGAGAGAGAGAGAACAGTCTGCCTATGGAGGTTGTGGAGTCTCCTTCTCTAGAGACTTTCAAGACCTGCTTAGATCTGTTCCTGTGTGGCCTGCCCTAGGTGTTCCTGTGCTGGCAGGGGGGTTGGACTCGATGATCTCCAGAGGTCCCTTCCAGCCCCTAACATTCTATGATTCTATGTATGTTTTTATTTTATCACAGTATCTTATTTACAAAATTCTCAAATAGAAAGTCATATATAATAGTATAGTAGCCTGTTTTGAACAATGTAGACACATAATCAGATCTTTACATTTTTAGATAAACAGTGAAACACTACATTTCATACTCATTATCAGTAAGGTCAAATTATGCTTCTTGAATTTAGACACCGAAATGAAGCAGCCAGATTTTCAGATGTATTAGGTATTCAGACATCTTATGTAGCACATTTCAAAATAATACCATGCCATTTAACTCTTACAGAGCAGCCTGATTTTTCTGAAAATCTTTCAAATAACCCTAATTTTCTCAAAGCAATGTGAATGCTGCCATCTAGCTATACAGTAACAGTATATCTTTAGTCCAGTTCTGCTAGACACAAATGTTTTAGGTTTCAGTTTGGAATAGAGCAGAATAGAGATACAAAAATTCCACTTGCTTTTCTGTTAATTTAAAAAGGTATAGGCACCATTTATTACTAAAAAGAATTATTATAAAGTACTATTCTGACAGCAAACTGAAAAGAACAACAAGATTAAAATTATTGCATATGATGGGAAACAAGCTATTCCTTGTGAATGACTTATTTTACAAATGGAGGATCTTAGTTTTCAAAGTTTTATACAAATCTTCAGTTGAACGAGGCAACTAATGAAGTTAAAACCACACATTTGTAAATTGAAGTCTAGACCCTCTTTCCAGTTTGAGATTCATCTACTGAAGATCAGGATTTCTACAAAACACTTTAACAAATATCCTCATTATTATGTTTGATTCATGAATTGTTTGGAAACTGTTTATATAGAGTGTCAGCTGAACACTCTGTATTCAGACTGCGTTGTTTGAGCTCTGCCAGTGGCCATATGGAGGCACTTTCAGATGTGTATCATTGCATGCTCAAGATGTTGATCCACCAAGCATTCTACTCAAGACCTCTTTGGGTAACCAAAGGACCAAGAGACTGAAGATTCATGCACAAGACTTGCCCTGATACTGGAAGGGCCATGGATGGTCTCAGCACCTAGACTTGGGAACTAGAAGAACTGATTTTCACAGCCTATTTCCATATTTCACCCAGAGCATTACGTATAGAGCTGTGCAGAGCCATACTGTTGTATGGGATTACTCAGTGGATAACTGGAATCATTCTGGTTGAGCTCCTGCCCATCAATTTAAGGAGCTTGTATTTTAAAACAAATTGAGACACATGACTCTTTCAAATTTCTTTCCTAGGCAGGGAAAACTATATGACAGGATATACCACCTACTTAAATATAAAGTCTCATTTCTAAGTACAAAGCTATCAAGAAAGTTATTCACTTCCTACTTGAGGAAGAAAAAGTCTACATAATCTAGCACACACACAGTGGGACTCTAACTGGAAAGCGAAACATTTCCAAAGACAGACATACCTTAAACATAAAAGGAGAGGAATTCTACATAAGCAGATGTATTTTAGCTAATATTTCGTATATCCTTACTGAACAAGACAAACAATATGACAGACAGCCCTACAGAGTTCAAGTTCACAGAATTGTCTTGTCTAAAAACTGGCTAATACCAGATTGATCTAAAGAAGATGCAAGAGAACATGCTGTTACTTACAGAATAACACCTCTCAGACCCATTCTAATTCAAGGAACAAAGAGATTAGCCTGTTGTGAAGTACTGAGACTACAAGAAGACAAGACAGAACTGCCACAGGCAGGGCTTCATATTGCCTCGCCTACATCATTAGGAAAACAGATGTTCTCCCATGTCATCTGTAGCAAAATCTTTGTGATAGTTGTTTTTACATACAGTATATCACAAGGCCCTAATTCTGCCAATATCATTTTTGGAATAGCACACTTTGGAGTTTGGGTGTATGTGCTTTTGTACAAGCACACTCACACACACAGCTGAATGAGAGTTACAGCTTCTTATTAAAAGATAAAGAGACTACATGCAATCAAATGACTAACTCAATCACAAATGCCAAGTCACTCTTGGACACTGAAAAACAACAGAAAAAACAATGCTTGACATCACTAGGGCTATACATTATATTTCAGTTTGACACATCAGTGCTTGATGGTGATGTGAGCCACAAAGAGCCAGAAGACAAATAAGAAATTATCTTTCATGTTCCCAGAGAAATTAATTTATGGTGAACTGAAATTAACATGTAGACATCTGTTTCTCCCAAACATCAAGAGCATTACAAAAAATGTTTAATCATGGATACAGTATGAGATGTACTACTTTCTGATTCTGCATTTTAATTTTAAATTTTGCATTTTTAATCTCCTGTGTACCACCCCAAAAAAACCACCAACCCAATAACAACAACAAACAAACAAAAAATTCAAACCACACAAAAGCACCGACAAAAACAAACCACAGAAGGATAAATTGCATAAATCAGGATTATTTATTAATTCTATAAAATTTCACTCCCAGGCCTTTGAAGTGCAAAATAGTTGCCCATGAACTGTCTCTCTTTTTTTGACAGCAGCACACTTTGCACCTTTGGTGCTAACAGAAAAAGAAATATATTTCACCACCTCCACTGCTTTCTGCAGTCTGACAGTATGTCAAACCATTCTGGAAAACACATAGCTGCTATCTAAGAAAGTGGCCCCTAGTCCAAGTGCCACAAAAGGGCACAACAGAGTATTCCATCAGCCTTTGAATTTATTTTTCCTCTGAACCAAACAAGCAATGTCTCAATGATGTAATCACCATGTGTTAATAACTCGGGTTGTGTGGTGATAACTTGACTGTGATCTGTCCTGGCAGGGACATGTTTAGCTGTTAACCACCCAAGAGGACAGCTTTGTTACCACTGGTCTTTACAGTGCCAGGTATTTCCCTGGTAGTATTGTTTTCTGACCATTTTTATCAACTTACTTTATGTACTGCTGAATTAACAGTCTTCTGCAGGTTGACTTTGACATAGAAAATTTCTAACCATGGTAAATCCAGCAAAGGTGCATTCCATGGTGCATGGTTCTTTACCTGAGCTAGCTCTGCCAGAATTCGCTGAGTACCAGCCCTGTTGGGGCTAATTAACTTCAGGTTTTGGAATCTCATGTGATTGTGAATCAACTTTTAACACACCCAGGACCTGAGACCATAAGAAATTCATAGTAAATATTGTGTTTAGGTAGTGGTGGCACTGTCCAGCAGAGTACTGTAGGATGAGTTCGCCTCTTAGCCTCACTTAGACCTGGAGTATCTCTGGAAATTTGTCACACCTTGTAGTTTCTAGCACAACATTTATCTAGGAATTCTGTGTTCCCAACTTCATACTTGATTGCTCTCCACTCCTTTCCCTACTGACAAGAAACAGAGAATATTTGTTTGTTTACACATATGTATTTAGGTATATAAACCTGTGTATAATCCAAGTTATTTAAACATCATTCAAACAGCAAAATCATTAAGGGATCTTAAACTGACCTGTAAAAAGTTAGCAAACATGGGAGGGGTGGGTGAGGCTATGAAAAAAAAATATACAAGAATTCTCTAAAACCACTTATTAGTGTGCAAATAAATTTCATTGTCTTACATGAAATGCCAGTGCGACTGTAAACTGGTTACACATCTGATGGGGTTCAAGCTGTGTAGACAGAGTGCTTTTACTCAGCAGCTGCAAACACTGATGGAAGCAGGGTAAATCACTGTTGTCTGGGTACAAACGAATGTATAAGTTATTCTACATCTTGTAACAACAGCAGAAACTTCTGTGGTAGACGTGATTATTACCTTTTTTCCTACCTTAATATGATTATTACCTTCTTTTCTGTCTTCAAACTCCATAATCATTTGTAGATAAATTATCCTCCAGCCGTGTGAGGAAGTGTCAGTAACAGCTGTCTGACAAAGGTAATATTGCAGCTTTTCTAAATTACGACAGCTACTGACCTCAGAGTGAACCAGCACTTTGTTAAGGTGCAAGAACAAGTCTTCAGTCTGTATGTGCAGCATTGATAGGCTTGAACTACAAGCAGGGGCAATGTACTTAACCTAGAGAGCAGATGAGCATGAAGCATCTGGAAAGCGTAGGTGGCTCCTGAGAAGATCGTGTCTGGGCTGCCCTCTCCCAAAGGGTGATGGAATAACCCGGCTGTTAACAGTATGGCCTCAGGAAGGAGAAGGCTCTATCAGTTCAAAGGTATGGATACAGCTCCAGATATCCTCTGTGCATTGAAGTTGGCCACTTGCCAGGCTGCAGCCATCTTGAGGAAGGCTTTTCCCTGCCCTTCACTGTGAGCAGTAATTTGCATGGGTAATCATTAAATGTGTATAACCATCTGGATGTGTGTAATCATTAAATGCTGTCCCCCTAATCTGCTGTATGCTTATGTTGGACAGAGGTACATGCACAGTAAGCACAGAAAACCTAGGCCATTTTATGGGACCCCAGATTTAACATTTTCTACCTTCAGAGATACTGCGAGCATGGTCCTCAAGTCCAGCCTAAGGGAACTTTTTCTGGAAAGGGGTCAAAGTGCTCTTGGAGGGTCTGCTGCAGTAAAGATAGGAACGTGAGAATTAGGGAGACCAGCTTAAGTTGACTGGGAGTTCAGTTTGTTAATTCAGCAGCACATAAAGAACATTTATAAATATGATCAGAAAAAAATACTACCAGGAAAGTACCTGGCACTGTAAAGACCAAGATAATTTGGTGTCATCTGCAAACTTACTGAGGGTGCACTTGAACCCATCCTCCAGATCATTGATAAAGATACTAAAAAAGATTGGCCCCAAAACTGAGCCCTGGGGACTAGTGACCGATTGCCAACCAGATTTAAACTGTTCACCATAACTCTCTGGGCCTGGCCACCCAGCCAGTTTTTAACCCATCGAAGAGTACACCTATCTAAGCTATGAACTGCTGGCTTCTCTAGCAGAATGCTGCAGGAGATGGTGCTAAAGGCCTTACTAAAGTCCAGAAATATGTAATATTCAGAAATTACAACATCCGTTTCCCTAAGAAGTTGAAGTTTCACTGAGAACATGTTGATTTCTAAGGAATGTGCTAGAAGTTTAGTCAGACTGGTTAGTTTAGTAACACAAAAAGTGAGGTGTTTAAGCTTTTAAGCCCTGTTTTTCCAATTTTAATACCAATTTCCACTACCTAACCAGAAGCCCCAGTTACAGCAGGAGATGCGGGTCTTTTTGCCAGCGCCAACCCAGAGCCTGCTTTCAGGTGCCGGGTGCTGCCAGTGCTACCGTCTCCCGCTCTAAGGCTGCTGCCAACACACCGGCGGGCCCGGTGCTGCTCCCGGGCTGGGCAGCGGTGTGGCAGGAGCGCGTCCTCCTTTCTCCTGATCAAGCCGGGGAATGATACAGATCCCAACCAGTATTTATGAAACACGCTTTATTAACTAAGCTGTTAAATAGCCACTCAGAGGACGCAGAGATCTCCTCCCGACCCCAGCTACCGCAGCTTCCCAGCACCTTCCCGGGCCACTCCGCTCCATCCCGTCCCGCCCACACCCGCCACGGGTCTCGGTGACGCCACCATGCCAGTAGCTCCGCCCGCTACCGCCTGACCCGGGAGGCGGTGGCGGCGCAGGCGGGACGGGGCGCGGCGGTGCTCGGCTCGGCGAGCGGGGCCTGGCTCGGTGAGCGCGGGGCCAGCGCGGGGCCTGCGCGGGTCGGGCTCTCCCGGGCTGGCGGGGACTCCCTAGGGAGCCGGGGGGCGCGGCTCCTCCCGGCCAGGTGAGGTGAGGAGGTTGTTCGCCCGGCCAGCAAGGGGCGGGGGCAGCTGCGTGGGCGACGGGGAGCCGGGACGCGGGCCTGGGCAAGGGCCTGGCGGGGGCTCGGTGACAGGCGCCCGGGTGGCTCGTATCCTCTCACTGCAGAGAGGCCCGAGGCCAACCCGTAGGTGCGGGATCCCGACCTCCGCGGAGCGGTCACTCGGAGCCCGGAGGAACGGAGCAGGGAACCGCACTCCCCGGGCCCGCAGGGCGAGTGGGCGCGGAGGTGCCGCCCCCCCTAGAATGTGATGCCAGGGAGAGCCCAAGGGGCAGTGGGGAAGGCAATGGTTAGGCCAGATTACAGCAGCAGTGATAAATAATTTTTTTGAGTCTCTCGTTACGGAACTTAAGAGGTTGGGGTGTCAGAATATGTTGGAAAACGGCTCCTGGTATTTTGTCTTTTTTAAAAAATTCATGTTAGATGCTTTGGGATTCAGTTGTTTTGAGTACGGAAAAAATCTGCTGGCAGGCATGCAACAGCTAATGAAAAAGTATTAAATAGCAATCTTACGTAACACTAATTTTTCCCTGATGTTGTTAGAATCTTTGGCAGCAGAATGGTACATAGTGACTTTGTACTTTAGTGCTGTCAAAAACGTAAGTGCTGGACATCATAGCTGCATGATGAAGGGAATTACCAGCCCTGATGGTTCTTCACTTTTGTTTTTAGAGAAGTACCAAGTAGGTACTTAAAGCCTAAAAGCTCTGTGTTGAGAGCAGGTGATAGAAATACAGACCAAGGAGTTGGGAAGGAAGTCCATTTATTTGGACAAAAAAGGCTTGAGACAGCAGCAGTACTGAGAAAAAAATTATATTCTGGATGGGTGAATGTAGGTAGGTGCTGAGATGCCGATCTGAGAAGATAATGTTAGCTGAAATGTCCAGAGAGAGGAGTTTACTATCAGTAAAATCTGCAGTAATTTTGACAGTAAGAATTATCATGTTAGATTACATGACTGATTTTCTCTGTTATTTGATATTATCTAGCCTTAGGTGCTTAAAAACTACCAGTAGGCCACCACCACTTAATGAAAAATTTAAAGGCTGCTTTAAACAAACTAATTTAAATAAACTAAACCCCAAACCCCATAGATTTATCAGCTGGCACCTGGCTTGTATTAGTTTAAATCCTTTATAATGTTTGTTTTAATTCAGTTTGTTCTCTAAATTCTTGAAAGTTACTAATAGTTCCTTAATTTCACTTTCCCTACAGAATTAGGCTTAAACAGTTCTGTCTGCATGGTGGTTCTCCTGCATCCTCTTCATTTCTGAAATTAGTGGCTGATAAAAAGCCAGTTGTCATATGGGAAGAGCTCTTGGATTAAGATGCTTGGTTTGATTTTGCTTTTTTCTCCCCTGCATCCCCCAGGTTTCAAAAATAGTGGGTTGGAAAGAGTGTCTTACCTCTGTCAGTCAGGATGTTTAATCCTCTTAATACGCTTTAGGCTTCACATTTACCTTCTGGCAGTGAGATCCACCACTGAGCTGTATATTTATTTGTTTTAATACACATTACATTATCTTTTAATGAAGTGTGGTGTGCTGCTTCAGAGGAAGGATGGTCAGGCAGATAGTTGAGATGTTGGCTTACAATATCAAATTGAACTCAGGTTTCCCTGTTGCACTGTAGCCTCCCTTGGTTGAGTCACTTAAAACCACAGAGTACATCTGTACTGGCAAATGAAGTGCTGAGGAATGAGCTCAAGCACTGGATTGATCTGTGATTATCCACAGAGCCCTATAGCTCTGTTCTTAGCTCTGTTTTGGACCAGCTTTCTCCAAAACAAGTTCCTTTACATCTTATTTAGCACTAAGTAGTACAGATCTGGGCCGATCTGTAGTTGCTGTAGGACCAAAAGGCTGGGTTGTGGCACGTGCATTTAGTAATATAAAATTTGCTATTCGTCCTATCTTTAAAACAGAAGAAATCAGACAATTTGCCATTAATTCCAGCTTTAAAATGGAGGAAATCAGGCTCTGCATTGTACAGAAATGGATTACAGATACTTATTATAACATTCAGAACACGTAAATACTGTATTAAGACCATACACTGAAAGTAACAATGGCCTATATGCATATGATCAGGTTGCTACTTGAATGTTCTGTTTCAGATAATATTGCTTCTTGTGTTGTGAGGGAGAAATCCAGTTGGCTTATTTACTTTATACCATCCATTATTTTGTAATAATTCTAATAAATTAATAAGAATGAATTAAGTTCAGCTCTTCAGGCTGACTTTTAGTTATTTTGTTTTAAACTTAAAATCAACCGTGAATTCCTTCCTCCATTTCCAGGTACTTTGCCACCCAAATGCATAGTTTGGTGGTAGCTAGATAGTGCATACACTGCAAACTTGGGATGTTTCAAACAGTCAGAGAAGAGTTGTAATGCTCCCATTCTTCTGATTTGCTGAGCCAGCTTTTGTACCTCTGCCACGCTCCAGCGCCGTGTATGCACTGATTGTGCTGACATCTCTGTTTTCATATAGACCTTTTCTAGTGTTAATAAAGACAGAGCTTTAGTAGGAGCAGCTTAAAAAGTGTTGACAGTATGACAAGTGTACAGTGAATAGTAAATTAATTCACTATTGACTCATAGCTGTGAATTTAGGATTTTACTTGATGTCTCTTTTTGTTATATACTAACAATCACCAGCAAAAAAATTATTTTAAATATGCAAAATATCTTTGCCTTAGCCACCCTCAGCAAAAACAACTAAAAAAACAGGTGGCAAAGTCAACTGTATTACTGCAACTGTGTTCACACAAAGGAGTTGTTCACTTAAAACCTGAAGAAGGGACACTTGTTAACAGAATTGGATTCACAAACACTAAACATGTCAAAACACTAAATTTTGCTCATAAAGAAGTAAACTGTCATGCTTGATTAAACTCTGTCTCAGTGTTCTAAATTTTTTCTCTGTTCGGGAACCTAGAATAATTTTTAAATCAGAGTTCTTTATTGTTAAATTGCTTTTCACCTTTATATCATTCTTACAAGGAAAAATGGGTTTTTCATTAGTAAATACAAGTGTTGACACAAGATGTTGTGGTTTAGGGGTTGCTGGAGCTTTTTGCTAGCAAGTAATTCAACTATGCCTATCTTAAATGGTTAATGTCTAGATCATAAAATATATGACACAGTTAAATGTAATCTTTCATGGAAGGATCCAGCTATATTTGCAAACTTGGTAGAGTTCTTTCCAGTTACTTTCATTTAAATTGCTTGCTGTTGTGCTGATCAGAACTATGCTTATAACTTCTAAATTGATGTCCTTAGTGCTTATTAAATATACACTTACTCTTATGCCACTGTTCTTCATCTTAAATCAACTTTTTATTAAACTATTTTTTGTCACCTAGGGAGCAAGGAAGGGCAAACAGTTATTTTTCTTGCTTTATAAACACTAAAGGAAATAAGTAAATTCCCTGTTTTCATTTTGTAAAGCACAACTTTGACTATTCAAAGTATTTCTTCCTAATTCTCTGTATTCATGTTAGTTGAATTTTATTAAGATTTGTTAATATCTGTTGAGTGCCTTCTCTTAAATTATTTAAATAAAAATCTACTGAGTTCAGCCTTTATTTAAATAGAGAAAATGTTAACTGTATTTTTTAATACCTTAGAGGTTTTTTTTTGAAAACACTATCAAAAGTGAAGTTAGATTTGTAAATTAATTTTTTACTCTACTGTTTGCTACTTATTTTAATACTTTAAGACAGAAAATTTAATATCAGGTGTATCCATATTCTTCTGATGTTTAGCTTTTAAGAAATATATGTCTGATGTAACTAGATATGATGGTTATAAATTTATTGCTGTCTTGGAATCACGTATTCTAAATCTGAAGGTTCATAGGAAATAGCAGTAACATATCAGACATTGTGCCAAGCAACTAGATGGCTTTCTGCTAATACATGCAGTATGGTCATCATTGGAAACCAATTAGAAGGCATTTTGTTCTAAGGTAATCTTTATATGGCTTCACCTCTGAATACTCTTATTGATTTTTATTCCATTTTGCAGTAATGGAACAACATCAGGATCCAGTTATGCAAGAAGATGCAAATATTAAAGCTATTAATGAAGAGTACAGGAAAGCCTTTATTTTTATCAATAAAGGACTGAATACAGATGAACTGGGTCAGAAGGAAGAGGCACGGAGCTATTATAAGCAAGGGCTTGACCACTTGCTTCGAGGAGTTAGCATTCCATCTCAGGGTCCTGCATGTGTAGGGTCCCAGTGGGAGTCTGCCAGGCAAATGCAACAGAAGATGAAGGAGACCCTCCAAAATGTTCGTGCTCGACTTGGCATTCTAGAAGAAAACACCCCACCTATACAAGCAAGTTCTGCTGCGATGGATGCCCCTGCTGGGGTGCCCAAGTTGTACCCATCCATTCCTTCCAAAGAGAAACCAGAAAGACCCCCAGCTTCTAATTTGTTGTTTGTACCAAGTCAACCACCTGCAGCAGATGGAAGTGTTGCAACTGTGAGCCAGGGGCAGCTTCCAGCTATGAGTCCATCATCTGCAAAACCTCTTTGTCTGCCAAATGAAGCACCTCCTGCCTATACTCCTCAAGCTGCCAATGGCCATTTCACTGTGTCTTACGGCACAGACTCTGGGGAGTTTTCTTCTGTGGGTGAGGACTACTACAGTAAGTGTACTCAGCCACCTCCCCTTCAAAACCTGGGGGTGGATGCAGATGAACTAATCTTGATTCCTCAAGGAGTACAGATATTCTTTGTGACTCCTGATGGGCAGGTTAGTGCTCCTTCATATCCCGGATATCTACGCATTGTGAAGTTCTTGGATACAGATAGTGAGACTGCCCAGAGTCGCCCACCTGCATTTCTTCAGGTAACAGGAAAATAATGTTCTCCTTTAATTAAATTTCAGGAACTGTATTCAAACTTTAAACAGCAATCTTCTGAAGTTCTTGCTGTTCTGATCCTAAATCTCTGTGTGATAATACAAAGGATGTTACAGCTGTTGGAAAAATGGTTTTCTGCAAATACACATTTTTATGGATTTTTCTGCAAATGTCACCTCTGTATCTTCCCAAGGTTGAGCGCTGATTGTTCTGGTGAATTATGTTTTCTAAAGGAGTTGATTTAACATGTCTTTTCATTTCATAAAATTAACTTCCTTTTCCTCACATAGAGAAGACATGTTGATTCATGTATTTTAGCATGCCAGCGTAAATCAGGGTTTCACGCTACCCGCTTCAGTCTCAACCAGTGATGAGGTATTGCAGCTAGGACAACTAATAATTTGGAATTTGAGGGCCCATGTTAATCCAGACTCTGAACTACAAACAAAAAAAGACACAGCCTTTGGATTTTTTTCAGTCCACGCTTGCTTCATGTGGGCACGTTCTGTAACGTCCATTGTGTGTCTTGTTTCATTTCTGACTTTGGATCTCCTTGTGGCTGCTAAGATTGCCCATTGGAAGTCTCATCAGTACAGATAAAACTTGGAGGAGCAAACAAAAACTGCTTCCTGGTTTTGAGTTTGCTGGGTCGCCTCCTCCTGTGTTAGCAGTCTTCAACAGCCAGCCAGCAACAGCCATACGTTCTCTTTATCCTATCACATAAACCTGTTCTGAGAGCTACAGGAAGTTGCAGGCATTGTGAATCCTAACTTGTTTGGCTTTTGTGCTTTTCCTCTGCTTCTATACCTGGGCCTCAGGGCTAGACCTCAGCTAACAGGCTAACGGCCTGAATTATAGTCCTGTGAAAATTAGTGTTTTCTCTATATTAGATTGTCAGACCTAATCAAGAATGATATTTCCACAGTCATGTGGCTTTTTTTGGGTTGGTTTGTTGTTTTTTTCTTTACTTTTTTTCAAGATGGCATAAGGGGTTTTAATTTTTCTTATTAAGCTTTACAGAAAATTAAATTTCTGGTGCTTATGAGTAGGTTCTGTCTGCCTTTCTTTTTAAAAGGATTCTCTAATTCCTTTATGTTCTTATCCTTTCTAGGTTTGTGACTGGTTGTATCCTCTAATGTGTTACCAGTCTCCTGTTCTGTGCTGCAATACTGGAGTCTACATGTTCCCTGACACAATGTCCCAGATACCAGGGTCCTATGTGGGAGTAGTGCTGTCTTCAGAACTTCCAGCAGCTGACAGAGAGCTGTTTGAGGATCTCCTAAAACAGATGTCTGACCTTCGAATACAGGTAAATTTCTGTGCTGCCTGTTTTAAGTCAATAAGGAAAGATGTAAGTGATCAATATATTCTCCCATTAGTTGTGTAAAACTTCTAAGTTCTGTGTCCTGCTTGGTAAGCTCACCTGTGAGAAATCGAGTAGCCAAGATTAAGCAATATAGTAATGAAACTGTAGGCCCTGTGAGATGGGAAGACAGAAATCTTAAAATACTAAATTGTAAGCACAGAGAGGAATTGGAGACCATTTTGTATATTTTCTCTATTTTTCCAAAAGGTAACATAGGACCCAAAAATAAATTTTGTGTTCAGGAGAAAGCATGTTTTTTTTTCCCCTCTGTGTGTGCACACACATGCACACACTGTCTGTCTAGTTTTGATGATGCCATTCCTGGAATATTGTGCCCAAATGCGCTTACAGTTCAAAAATGTTGAGCTGCTTCAGAGAAGACCTGTGAAAATAGTGTGTACTTCAAAAAATCTCACTTCAAATGGGATCTCAAACCAGATAAATCTAGTGCCTTATTGCTGTAAGGTATTGACAGATAGAGAAAATGAAAAAAACCCATGGTCTAAGAGAGGTGCAGTAAGATACAGTGACTGGAATCAGGGTGAAAAACATTACTGTAAGAGCACTGGAGCACCATTTCAGGAAGAACAGTAATCAATAACTACTTAAAAGCTCATAGCAGGATTGTATCTTTTAATGAAAGATAGAATCTTGTTGAGTCACCAAGATTCAAATGCAGTAGTGATGAAGGACCAGTTGACAGCATGCCATGTGGGTGGAGTTCTGTTATAATATAAATCCTGTTAAGTTCTGCAAGGATCTTCACTAGCACAGGAGGCCACTAATACTTAAAAGGGAAAAGTACTACGGAATTATGTTATGTTTCAGTGCAGGACTTACTACATAAAATTCTGTCATCTTTCCTGCATAGAGCTAGTTTAAATTTGGCATTTCATTAGTTCTTTATTGTCCTAAAATTCCATGTTTTTGTTAATGTTCCCTGATACGATGTCACAGGTGCCAGAATCCCATGAGAGAGTAGGGTTATCTTCAGAGCTCCCAGCAACTGAGAGAGCACATTTTGAAGATAAGTTTAAACAGATGTCTGGCCACAAAGTCCAGGTAAATTCCAGGGCAGTGATTACCAAATTTTATACTTTAAAAAAAAAAAAAAAATTGTCATTGAAATACATGTTAGAACTGCTGAGATGCCAGACTTGATTAATAGCAGCCAAGTATACCTTGCCCTGTGATGTTTTGGATTTTTTTGTTTATTTGCTTGGTTTTTTGTTAAGAGCTGATTTGGTTACTGCAACTTCCAGTTACATTTTGCAAATCAGCAGATATCTGGAGTTTTAGAAATAGTGATATAGCACAAATATTTCAAAGTTTAGTCTGATGGCCATTTAATGTGTCTGTTTTACACAGTACTCATGAGGATCTAATTAACAACTATATTTAATGTAATTACAGTACCAAGTCACCTGTCTTATTAGAGAATCCATTAGTACTCTTTAGTATAGCCCTTAGAAGCCTTGTTGGCTGCTTTTCTACATAGTGACCCAAACTGTGGTGTAACTAAATTATATCTGGAACATAGTTTGGGTGTTTTTTTATTGATTTTGTTTGTTTGTTTTTTAGCTGTAGCTGTATATTAGGTTATTTCTCCTCCCCAGCCCCCAAAGTGTCTTGATCACATGCTAAAGATGTTTCTTGAACATGAGATGTCACAATGCTGTCAAGCAGTAATTGACTATACAGTACATGTCAGTGATAAATTGGTAACCTTCTGAGTAGCAACCTTCTCAGTCTTAATTTACTCTTTTCTATTAATGTTGGTTTTGTTTTGTTTTACTGCAACAGTCATCTTTGTGCAATACTCTGCTTTTATTTCCAGTAAGTATTTCAGGGGAATCTTAAGAATTCCATGTTAATACCAAATATTATTCTATATTGTGTATTCTAGTCTGCTTATAGGTTTCATCTATGAATGCTTTTATTAGACTCTTGTAGACTAAATTAAGAGGGTTTTTTTCTTTGTATCCATCATTAACTAGCAGTGTTTTACAATCACTGAAATGTTTTCTTGTTTTTACTTTTACATTGGAAAAAGTCCTAAGAATAATATCTTAACAAAAACCTAAATCTGTTATGATTTTTCTGCTTTCTGTAATTAAAGTTTAATTATACATCATCTGTGAACTGTGTAAAGTGATGTTACACTTTCTAGAAACACTAACCAGACTGTTGTGGTTGCTACGTTTGAATGATTAACATCTACTCCAGAAACTCTAGTGTTAGATGTGAAATCACACAGAACCTACTCACCCAACTTTAACTGGGGAGCAGTGTCATGCACAGCTTGTTGTGTTCCTGGGCTGTGCCAGTCTGCAAAAGCATCAACAGCACACAGAATGAATTATCTCCTTTATTTCTGAATTTGGGAGGGAAGGCTGAGGAGCAAAACAACCAGAACAGCTGCATTCTTTTACTGCAGCTGGATTCTCTGCAGTTCCCATACTGAGTAACAACAGAGCTGACTTCCCTGTGGGAAGATAAAAATGATAGATGGGCAAGTCTCTTACCCTTTTTCCTAGGTAAGTTGCACTGTAACATTTTGCTGTTTAGCTACTTGACCATATGGCCGTGTTGGCAAGCAAATCTTTTCATTGTAACTGGATGAAGAAAGTGTACACAAAATACTAAGCTATGTGATAAGCTTTTCTGAATGCATGTCATTTCTGTGCCAAAATAATTGAATCACAAATTTCCCTTGAGTTTCTTGTACACTCACCCAAGGAATACGCATTAGCACAATTTGGTAATGGATCTGTATAATCTAAAACATCTAAGCCAGATATCCTAATGATAAGTTGTGAAGTAGATTCTCAGATGTTTACTTGTTAACCCATTTACTGTTTGCCTGCTAACTTGTTTACTTTTACTTGTTAGCCTTCAGAAGCCTCTAGTGATGCAGTTAACTTGCCTCAGACTGTACATATCCCACCACAACCTGAAGGAGTAGAAAATCAGAAAGAGTTGCCAGAATGGAGTGAGAAAGTTGCCCATGGAATCTTGTCAGGTACTGTTGTAATAAGAGGATTGTGTTGAATATAAACCTCTGTGAGTAACATTTAAATAGTATTTTCACCTAAATGCATATGTGCTGGTAGAAGCTGAGTGTTCAGAAATACATGTTCGCCAGTTCCAGTTGTGATCATCTAAAGGATGCATTGATGAGTTTTATGAGAACAGATCAAAATTTAAATCCATTGCCAACAGCCTTGTTCATTGCGAACGAGTTAGGCTCCTCATTTGGCTATATGAGTATATTCTCCACTGTGACAGAACAATTTTTACTACTGTATAAGCAATTATATTATAGTAGTCATCTGTACTGATTTCTGCAGATAAACATTTTTTTCCTCTGAGAACACTGAGAATATATTAATGACCACCAGCTGATGGTAATAATTATTAGACTCTGCTAGGAGGGCTAGAGGGTTGGGTTGAACGTTTTCAGAATGTTAATAGCATTGTCGTGTGCAGTTCAATCACTTCTGACCCAGCTGGGGTTTGGATACCATTTAAAAACCCAACTATGTATTAAGCTGACATTTGAATAAAGGCTGGCTTTATTAAACATACATACAGTGAACCAAAAAAATGTGCATAGAGTAGGAGCAGAAATCACTGAAAGAATTCACGCTGAGCCATTCAGAGCAAAGTATAATTGCAGACTGTGTAATCAGGAATGTTACTAAAGTCAGTGTTGTAGAGTTTCCTTCAGGCAGAGGAGGGAAAGCTCTAGGAATTGTAGCTACAATTGTGCATTCTAAGAAAAACAATTTTTGCTTTGGAAGGTGCATCTTGGGTAAGCTGGGGCCTAATAAAAGGAGCAGAATATACTGGCAAAGCTATCCACAAAGGGGCTTCTAAACTGCGAGAACACATTCAACCGGAAGAAAAGCCTCTGGAAGTCAATCCTACTGTAGCAAAAGGACTTCATGTAGCAAAACAAGCTACTGGAGGAGCTGTGAAAGTCAGCCAATTCCTAGGTAAAAATTTCCATCTCACAGTATACTATGTTTTTGCCTTAAATGATAAATATTCTGTAAAATGAGAGCTGGTTTCTCTAGCTAATGAACTAGAGGAGGGACTAACCTGATGAAACCCAGAGATCATTAGTTTGTGTCTAGTTACCTCCTGTGAGAGATATGCTTTAGGACTAGCATATATTATATGGCTTTGAGGCATCTTCTTTCCCAAAAGAATAGTCTGGATAGTCTTAAGTTTGGTATCCTTCTCTAAGTTTTAGACAGTGAGTTCAAGATGGTGTCTCACTCTTCTTAAGCTGATAAACATGTCTTTTAAAAGCGGTACTGTCACTGGTTACTAACATATTGTATCACTAGACAAGGTGTGTGTGCATGGTTTTTAAATATGCACACCTGAAATAGGTCTGTTAGACTATGTATGTGTAAACTTGCAGATAAAAACAGCTTGGCATTCAGAGGTGCTTGGTAGCCCTAGCAGCTCTCAGTAACTTCATTCTGTTACTTATTTGCATTAATGTTTATATTTAGTGTCCAATGACTCATCTAAGTTTAAAAACAAATGGTGTTAGATGTTATAAAACTACTTTGAAGAGCTGGAATGATTGTAAGAAAGACTTCTCCAGAAGACAAGTCAGGAAAGAAACACAGCTTGTTTCCTCTCTTCAAGTTGGGGATAACAAAGCAATGGAAAAGAGTTTCCTGAAATCTGAGTGTGAAATCTATATGTACTTATTTTAAAGTGCTTTTTAGCTATAAGACCAACCTTGCTTGTTCCTTAGGAACTGGAGCTGTGCAGAATCTGAAAAATAAGGTTGCTTCTGTATCAGTTGGATATTTAAGTGTGGATGAAAGTCTTTCAAATAAGCATATTTAAATAGAAGCAACAATTAAGACTTCAGTGAAGTTTATTTTTAATTAAGAGTAAAGACTTGTAAAGAAAAATGTTCTTACTAAATAATTTTCATGCTCTTGTTTTATGGTAGTTGAGGGAGTGTGTTCTATAGCAAGCTGTGTTGGAAAGGAGCTGGCTCCACATGTGAAGAAGCATGGCAGCAAATTAGTTCCAGAATCCCTTAAGAAAGATAAAGATGGCAAATCTACTTTTGATGGTGCTCTGGTGGTAGCAGCAAGTGGAGTTCAAGGTAATAGAAATTTCTTACACTTCTTTAATTGCATACTTTTCAATATTATGAACTCAAACAAGCCGTTCATTTTTACAGGGTTTTCAACAGTGTGGCAAGGTTTAGAAAGTGCAGCGAAGTGCATTGCTAAAAGTGTTTCAACTGAGACTGTAAAAACTGTCAAATACAAGTAAGTTATGTTTTTTATTGGTTTCATCTTCTACAGCATATTGTCATTGTGTTTGAATACTGGCAAGAAACAGCTTATGAAAGTGCAGGGAAGCTAACTGGAACACCTGCTTTGCTCTAATTAAGCAGCACATGATAAGCTGCTAAGTGCACAAGTAACAAGCGTCTCCTGTAAGTAAAAATATGAAGTGAGTAAATGATTGTAGTAATTATTTTTTAGCTCTCTTCTGGAAGTGTTACAGCTTCAAGTTATGTTGCAAATAATGTTCAGATATATATCTTTGCTCTACAGTATACTGTCATTATGAAAAAAGTTACTGGTTTAAATCTCTCAGCTCTAATCCTGAATTTATGTAAATTTAGCTGAATTTAAGAAACATAGGAAAACATCAGCAGGTCAGACTAAAGTGAGGAGGTACAAAAAAGAAAAATGTGTGAGGAAATCTAAGGCATAAATAGCAACAACAGCAATAATAGGATAGCCTTGACTTGCAAAATACAGATGTTCTTAGAAAAAGATAATAGAGGATAGTAACATTTGTTACTAAGATGATGTGAAGACTGAAGTTGAGTGTGTGAACTTGAAGCTGCTGTAGAGAATAAGGGAATATATTGAAATAACTGCAAAACATGAAATGCACCCCTCAAAAAAAGGTATAATAGAAAGTGAAGGGTATGCAAGGGTATGTAAGTTAAATGGAATCAGTGGCAAGTGCAGCAAGAGATGTTAAAGGATTGCTGAAACTGCATACAGGCTACTAGCAGAAGGTGACGAGGTAAACATCAGCATACAGTAGTAAGTGGATTGGCATTAAGGGTTTTGTTGTGATGCATTTCAAATAGGAGGCCAGACAGTCGTGCTTTACTGCCAATGTTTGTTTTCAGTAGGAACATTAGGAGGTATTGTACTGGTACTGGTTACACATAAATTCACATTAATGTTTTTGGTTTAGATATAATAATAGGATATATGGAGAGCAGCAGTCAAGAGCCACCAAGAATGAGAAACAATAAGTAATTAAATGTTGCATTTACTTAAAATAAAATTCAAAATATTTTATATTTAAAATCTATCTGTATAAACGTATAAAAATTCGACATAGTATCTCTTTTGGAAGATGATTTTTCAGTGACAAAGCTTTCTGCCACTCAGAATACTTCAATGAGTGACCTAAATCCCACTTAATGGAAACAAAGCTAAAGGAGCATCATCACAGTGTGTCTAAATCAACAAAAAACTCAACTAAAACTTAGCTGCAGTACCTTTGCAGATGGAATTATGAAGAGATGCTTATCCTGTGTGCATGTTCATCAGAACTGGGGGAAAATGTTGCTTCAGAAGTAATATTTCTGCCAAGGTACCATGCTGCTATCTTGGTGGGGTTTTTTATGATTTAAATAACCGCAGTATCTACAAATGCCCAACTTGTACCTTTTTTAGATACAAAAAAAACCCAACAATGTAATTCAGATTGAAAAATCAGTTATCAAATATTAAGAAATTGTTAGTCTAACTGTATTGGGTAAGCTACAGTCTTACTTTAAATTAGGTTACCTGTTTTACTGATGTGATCTAAAACTAGCTTATGATCTTGAGGTGAAAATAACAAATTCAATTGACAAATACTGCACTTCTGCAGTGAGATTAATTCTGTGATTTGCAAATCTGATATAGGTTATTTAAGGCTGTTGCTCTATCGGAGAGTTAAAAAAAAAAAGTGCAATATTTCTTTTTAGTTGGTTCTGTTGTTGGTTCCAGCCATTTTGGCATGGCTGCTGTACTGATAACGCGATGGATTTTTTTGATTCTTTGATGTTCTGTGCTTCTCTCTAGCCTTATTTTGAGATCCTCAAAGAATCTCTGGTCATAAGAGACAGAGGGGAAAAGAAATACTTCCCTTTGGCCTGGTTTTCCTGATTGCAGTGCTCTCTGGGGAAATGCTGGGCTGCCGAGAACAGTTGGAGTTACTGCTGTCACTATATTTTTGTCCTCCTTCAGCACACTCTCTCTGTTGGTGTAGATGTTTACCTTTCTTCACAGCTGATGAGATTGATTACTTGCCCCCTAAAGCATAAAGAAGCTGGACCCACAGCTCAGTGGAGAGACCAGAGGTTCTATCTCCAGTTCTCTAGATAAGCTTTCTACTCTTCAAAAATAGAGGAATGAGGGAAAAAAAAAATAAAGCTTTTTTGAGGAAAAAGGGCAGAGGTATATTGGTGTCTTTAGAGAGTAATCCATATGATAGGGTAGCAGCCCTTAGATAGCTTGGTAATTTCTAATTTATTTTTTTTTTGGATGTTCAGGCTGTGTGCTTATTACTTGTTCTTGGTAGTGCTTAAATGTTTGCTTACAAAAGAATTCCAGTGAGCATTTGTCACAACCTGATTACCGAGCCACCCAGTGTAGTGCAGAGGGTCGTGCAAGATTCAGCAATTCCCTTGGAGTAAATTAAGGTGTATTTTGTATATATTTATATATACAAATACGTATACAATATGTATATATTGTATAATTATATTTAGTTCCAAAAGCTTTGGTCTCTAATGCCTTAAAGATAAAAC
>WTSP01025420.1:53530-82330 GCA_025331215.1 Actenoides lindsayi | reverse complement strand
AGGTGATCCTGCTCTGGCAGGGGGGTTGGACTAGATGATCTTTCTAGGTCCCTTCCAACCCCTAATATTCTGTGATTTTATGATTCTAGGATCACCTCCCTTGACCTGCTTGCAATGCTTTGCCTAAGCTGTGTGTGTTGAGTCACAGAACTGCCAACTGGTCATCTGGATTTTTTAGAGCTGCCCTCGGTGCAGTCTCGTTCATGCCAAGCCATCAAGGACTGCGTGGAGGAAATGCAATTGCTCAGCAGATGACAAATTCAAGTCAATCACCAACAGATGCCTGCCTTAAATAAGCTGGCCGTGCTCCTTTGTGATTGGTGTGTGGATGTGTACATGTGTGCATCTGTATGCATGTAGGTATGCATGCATGTGAGAAAACTTACGTGCAGGCACACGCATACCTGTGTACAGAAAGGACAGTCTGTCCCATCCTGAGGATGCTGGACAGGCTTCTCCAAGAACTGGGATGAAGGGCACCATACGTTTGACATGAAAGCAAACCCTACTCCCAGCACAGGCCATTACTCTTGGCAGGCTCTACAGCTACTGGGGATTATGAATCTTGATTTGTAGGCAGGGAAAATATTCAATGTTGCAGAAGCTGTTTAAATTAAAAACAGATAATCTACAGACTTGGCTTTTGAGTGTAACAAGAGAGATTCTCCAGACACAATCTAACCAAAAGATATATTGAGCCAACAATCCAACAGACTTAATACATGTTTCTGGTTTAGTTGAGGATGAAAAATCAGTTACTGAGTTACTGAAATAGAGTTTGAGTTCTGCCATACTCTTAGATTTTTATTAAAGAGGATTTTTTTACTTTTTGCTGTAATAATAGCTACGCTTAGTTGAGCAGTTCTAGTCATGGACTATACAGTCTTGTGTTAGCTCCTATACAGAGAAGTAAATTACAACCCTAGGAAAAAATAAGAAAATGCTGGGGTAGGTCTTTGGATTTTTTTATACCTGGGGAACTTTACCAGTGGAAACCTGGGAGACTTAAAGCTTTATCCATCCATACTTCAGTGAGTCATTTCTATTATCTTCACAGTCAATGAAAGGAAACAGGCGTATTTTTCTTACTTTTTCTCATGCATAAAGAGAGAGGGCAGGAAGGGAAATGGCAAATGAGAAAAAGACCCTGCTGCCATCAGGCTGCTAAAATGACTCTCCCCGTGCAGGCTCACAGACCTCTTTACTAGGAACTGAAGAAAGAGGCTGTAAAAAGCTGCTTCAGTCACATGGCAGCTCTAAGTTGCAATAGGAACCTGAGCTATGCGTCCATCCTACAGCCCTCCTTGACTGCACAGAAACATCTTTCACCCCTTTGGGGTTTCCAGTGTAGGCTGTGCTCATTTATTTCATCTAGGCTGTTCTGTCTTTGAATTACAGAGCTAGTCTCATGGGAGGAGAAATTCTCTGGAATAATAAACCAATTGATCCTATTTGCTGTTGTTTCAGATCAAGTGAGATGTCTGTCTTTCTTCTATGTAAATGTGATGACACACATCACACTTGTGTGAGAAAGTTCGGATGACTTTTGACTTTTTCAGATTTATCTAGATTTCAGGCTTTTTCATAGACATTAACCTCAATGACCTTCACTGTTGGAGAATTTTCATCCAGAGAAATTGTAGTCCTTTATTAATAGCAGCTGACCATTATATATGCAAAGGTTTTTGGCCAGTTGAATAATTCCTTGAAACGATGACGTTCATTACGAGCTTACTGAGATGACCAAAGAAGGCCTATGAAGTTATCAAGTGGAGGTCTGCATTGCTGAAAGAGAAGAGCTGATCCAAAGCTCACCAGACTCAGTGCAAACACCCTCACTGAGTTTATCTAGCTTTGCATCAGGTCCCTGTGAAGGTTCTTAAGAGTTGCTCTGCAAAGTTATAGTCTGTAAACCCACACTGCTGAAGTAAGTCTGATGGGTTGTCCAAAGGATGAAGAATATAGGATGGAATAAACAGATGGATTTTAGTGCTGAGTACTGAAAACATGGACATGGAAGCAGCTCTTCAGAACTATTCCTATCCACCTTCTCAACATGTTAAACACACAGGGAGCGCTAGAGCTGGACCCTCAGCACAAGTCCTGAGCTACAGCCCACAGACAGGAAATGTTAGGTCCTCATCTTGACTTTGCCATTTTTGTTTAATTCACTTTTTTGGCAGGGTTGGAGGTTTTTTTTAATCGTTGTTCCAGCTCATGTTCTAATGAACCTGTTTTCAAGGCATAAATATTTTTGATGTTTCAGGACTGAACCCTTCACATATGCAAATCAACACTAATTAAGCCCATGTCCTGTCATAATATATTGTATTTATCTACTTCGCTCTGAAACTGTTGTATACTCTATACCAGTGTCAGATGTAAATTAGAAAGTAGCTGGAAGCTACTTACATGACAGAGCTAAATCCTGCAACACCTTCTACATGATAGAGAACCTAAACTCACCCGCAAGGCTGAGAGTGGAGATAGCATCTCGTACATGAGGATCTAAGTTTTCTGTTTCTGAAAACCCTCAAAAGAATGTTGAAGAAAAAGTAGGAAACCTCGGGTTGTTTACATTTTTTTTCTGCCTCTAGTCACTTGTAGTTGCTAATATTCTTTTTTATTTCTGACATGCCAGGGTACTGAGCATAGTCGTACTGAGAGGTACAGAAAGCTCTCTGCTGTTTTTCCAGACACGTGTGGAGGTTTCCACCTGGGCTGGATGTCAAGTGCCCAATAAGCCAATCTATTACTTCCCCTCCTCCTCAGCTAGACAGGGAAAATAAAACAAAAGGCTTGTGGGTCAAGATAAGGACAGAGAGATCACTCAGCAATTTCTGTGATGGCTGAAATAGACTTGACTTGGGGAAATTAATTTCATTTATTGCCAATCAAATCCAAGTAGAATAAGAAATAAAACCAAACCTTAAAACACTTCTCCCCACCCCTCTCTTCATCCTGGCCTCAACTTCACTCCTGATTTCTCTACCCCCTCCCCACCAGCAGCACAGGGGGACAGGGAATGAGTGTTGTGGTCAGTTCATCATGTCTCTGCTGCTCCTTCCCCTGATCCAGTGTGGGGTCCCTCCCATACAACACAGTCCTCCATGAAATTCTCCAGTGTGGCTTCTCCCCACGGGCTGCAGTTCTTCACAAACTCTTCCAGCACAGGTCCCTCACAGGGTCACAATTCCTGCCAGCAAACTGATCCACCCTGAGCTCCTCTCTCCGTGGGGTCCCACACAGGTCCTGCCAGGAGCCTGCTCTAGTGTGGGCTCTCCGCAGGGTCACAGCCTCCATCTGCTGCATCCACCTGCTCTGGTGTGGGGTCCTCCATGGGCTGCAAGTGGCTGTCTGCTCCACCATTAATCTCCATGGGCTACAGAGGGTCAACCTGCTTCACCATGATCTTCACCATGGGCTGCAAGGGAATCTCTGCTCCAGTGCCTTGAGCACCTCCTCCCGCTCCTTCAGTGACCTTGATGCCTGCAGAGTTCTTTTTCTTACATATTCTCACTTCTCTCTTGGGGCTGCTGTTGTGCAGCAGGTGTTTTTTTTCCCCCTCTTCTCATCTGTGTTATCCCAGATGTGCTACCAGCATCACTGATTGGCTCAGCCTTGGCCAGCAGCAAGTCCGTCTTGGAGCCAGCTGCCATGGGATCACCAATTTTGAGCATCACCATCAAACCTACTCCTATGCCAGGTAACTTTCCTCTGCAGTAGGGATGTAATTCATGACTTAACACATCTGAACTAACTCTCTTCCTCCTGTGATGGTGGGGAATGATCTCTGAGGACCCATGTTTTCCCTTTTGGATCTCCTTGATAATAGTTTAAAACAATTTATATACATAAATTCTTAATGATACATTTTCAGGATAGGAAAAAAAAAAAGACAAGGAAAAGAAGACAAAAGTCGTAATAGTACAAAAATCTGTGTTGTTCCCTGCCTCTTTGAAGCTGAAGCTAATCAGGTACCAGTCTGAGAATTACATTACAGACACTGGGAACCTTCCAGACTTAAATCTTAATCTGGGCCCTTGGTCAAAGATTCTACATGATCATGAGATTTTGCCTTCAGTAAAGCCTGATTTCTCAGGAGTTAAAGTGATTCTTTTTTAAATAGCCCTTCCCACTAATTTTCTAGGGAAGTAAATGATACCCACTTTTCATTATAGAAATGCTGGATACTCCTCTAGTACACAACTACCCACAGCAGAAAAGCTGCTGTTCTTATTCAGTCACACTGGCCAGTTCTACTTATACTAGAATTTTAACAACATCTTCTTAAAATAGGACAGACCCAATAACCCAAGAGCCTTCTGTCAGAAAAAAATGAGATTGCAGGGTGATGATATACCCCATGCAATATTGCTTCATATTCACTTAGTCATTTATTTCTCCTGTGCATTCTCTTAACTGCATCAGTGGGGCTCAGGAACCATCTTTGATTCAACTTCAATGAAATTATTTCTTTTTCAGTTTAGAAATATGCCACAGTAAAAATCCTGATCCACTGGAAGTTTAGAGGACTTTTGGCCCTGACATCAGTGGCTTCTAATTTGACAACTGCAGATCATTGGTAACATAGGAATTTCAGAGGGAAATGGCAATGCACATACACAGGCATCTTTTACAGACCACCACAAGTACATAGGTGTATCTTATGGATAGTGTGTGTTAATCCTAAAGCAAAACTAAATCAAGAAATGGGATGATACTCAGAAGAAAGCAAAAATAAAACCAACAAAACACCACTACAACAACGACAAATACCAAGCCCCTGCTACAGGCACCAAGGTCCGAGAGAAATGTTGTCTCTGTAAATCAGTTCCTTGGGATTCACCACACTGAAGCACATCCCAACCTTTTACCATCTTCATGCTAGAAGGCCAGCATGTGCCTAGTAGGAATTTACCCCCCTGTATTTCCATATCTGAGCTGTACAGCTTGTGAAGCATGTCTTAGCAATGCATTCCCTATCAGTGTCACAGGACATGGCAAAGATTTTAAGAAAGATATAACTGCTAAGGTCATACAGACCTATTAAAAAAGAAGTCTGTAGCAGTGTCAGGATCTGCACCTAGGAGTCAGAACTGCTACATAATCATGGCAAGAAATATAAAAGGTGACGTCACATTTCAGAACTGAATATTGCTCGCTGAACTTTGGAAATCAGGAGAAAAACCATTTCACAAAGGTGGAACGTCCGGGGCCCAAGAGATGACACGTAACAGATGAGATGGAAAGAGGGGAAGGGGAAGCAATAGTTTTGCCCAACCTCTTAAAAACAAATGCTGCTATAGAAGTAGCAAGATTACGTGTATAAGAATTTTTAAATGATCTGATGCTGAGTATGTGCAACATCAGATAATGACATTGCAACCAAAACTCCAATTGAATGGCATGTGAATAGCAAATCTCAGCAGCATTGCCTTGTTACATTAAAACAAGGGGAAAATTTCCTATTTATGAATGAACTGACCTCATCTTTTCCCTCGTGGCACACCACGCATGGCAAAGTCATGTATGAGCTGAAAAGCCATTACATAATTCTTTAACATGACAATGCTTAATCCAAGACACAGTTCCTTTTCAACCTCCAGTAACTTCTTACTATTTGAGTCCCACAGTTGACATAAGCCCTGAATGCATTTTCTGAAGTTGTTTGAGATGTAAAAGTCGGGTTCTGGTAAGTTCTTTCAGTAAGTTCTGTCAGGAGTCCCCAGGAGATACCTGCAGCACAAACTTACAAGCTAATGCAGTTCACCAGACTGAATGACATTTTTTTCTGGCTTTCTCTCTAGCCAGTGATTTTGGATCATAGAGTTTCAATAGTTCTAATAATTTTTTATACCTCCTGCTTTTGACCATTAAAACTGACCTCACTGAAGATGCTTCACTACCTTTATATATGTCTTATTCCCATGTGTGTTCCTCCAGCTTAAAGGAGAAACTCCTTCAAGCCTATAGTAAAGAAAGTCAGGAGAGAAAACAAAGTCAGGAACAAAACCCACTTGAATATAAGGACTTGCTTCTTCTCGAGGTCAAATTCACAGAAGATGTTTCCTCAAAAAAAGTGCATACTCATTTTCTCTTCATATTATCTTTCTTAAAGAAGTATTATCATCCTACTTCTCAAAAAAAAAAAAAAGCAAGCCCCTATCATCTGGGATTTCCTTCATAACATTGAAATAACGTATCAAATCTTATCTGGAACCATCTTCTTCAAAAGAATGAAATGCAGACGAGTGAGGCTCAAGGTGCAAGAGGGTTACGACTTCATTTTGTTGCCTTGAAAAAAAGATTAAAATTGCCAGCAATGCGTGATCTAAATCTAAGTGACATTAAACAGATGGCACTGAATGACCAAGGAGATAGCGTTGGGCTTTCTCCATCCACGAGTTCCCACTGCACTTTAAGCTGCTTTAACTTTGCTCAGCTACAAGATGCAGCCTGTTTCTTACATCTATCTGCCTATTTTTGAAAGTAATTTGGAGAGCTTTGGGAATGGAGATACTGTTAGGTTAATAGTGAGAAATCCTGTTTCTCATGAGGAGGGTGAAAAGGAGAACATAGCATTGAGATGTTGGATTTGCTGGCATTTCAGGACAGGACGTTGCTTCCTGTTGCCACTTGGAAGAAAAAGGTGAGCGATTTTGTTCATCCTTTTGCAAGTGGTGTGGTTGTCAGGTAAAAGCTGCTGGCAGAGAACAATAGGGACAGTGCTTCCACTACACCTTTTTAATCAGACTTTTAAAATAATGGAGGCAATTTGAAGATGTTATCTTAGAAAGATGGAGGCATCACCGCTTACAGGGCCTATTTTCCTCTTTTCTCACTTTCAGTGTGCTCTAAGAGAACCTGAACATTAGTTTAGTTTTGTTTTTTTTTTAAACATGCTTTAACCCCTGTGTCCTGAGGTACAAGTTAACATTTGAGCCAGACAGCACACACCTCTATTTCCCAAACTTCATGGACAAGTGACTGGAGTCTCACTTGTCTTGAAACAAGCTATACCTCTTCTGGTATGTACAGTCACTGCCAATCTTTTCCTAGAAAGACAGGGCTCCCAAACTCATATTTGTGAGCTCCTTTGGTGTGGAGGGAGGAAGGAGTGAGAAAATCAACTTTATGAATAAGCTGAATTATTCTGGGAAGTGCTTAGGGTACCACTGAAATGAGAGACATAAACCACTGGCCAGATAAGGCATGTGCTGGAGACTGATAGAGATTAGATAGCAGACCTGACGAGTCATCAGTTGGCACCAACATACCTAATCTTATGTCCTTTGGGAATTACTGGTGTTTGACTTTCAGCTTGGGTTAACTATCAGGAAGAAAAATGCTGACTCAGATTAAAATATGTCTGGTTGCAGGAAAAGACAATTTCAAGGAGATAGATGCTTAGACAATAGAGTTATGTAGCCAAGGCTACCTGGCATGCAAATCACTCAGTACCCATTCAGCATATCATTCCTATTTCACTATCCCTGAGAATCTGCCAAGAGCCATGGGGAAATACCAGACTTTCACCTTGCAGCAGCATTTAACTACAGAGCAAGCAAATCAGAGCTGTAAAAAGTGACAGAAATCCTTAAATTCTCATTCACGTGTGTCCTGGTTTGAGTCAGAACAAAACTAACTGCGTTCAGTGATTTTACTCTTTAGCTAAGTGTTTTCTAACTAACTGCACTTCATATTTAACTATGGAGGGTACAGAACTGATTTTAGCCAATGAGGACAGAAATGGCATGGATAAAACTCCTAGTATTAGAATTAGAACTGCAACTTCTAATGTTTTCGTTAAGAACAACACCGGAAATAAATTGCTGCACAGAGAACTAATTAAAAAGGAGCTAATAAATTGCAGAGATGTAAACATAATGCATTTTTTTTTGCCTCCATCTGAACACTAGCTGTTATTAACTCTGGGTGATGCTGTTTTTACATACATATGCTGGTGTTACTCCTACAGATGGTGCCAGGGGTGAAAACACTGAATGCAAGTATGCCTCACACGGCTGCTTCACTTACACTCTAGCCAAAAATACTAGATTAATGCAAAAACTAAGCCCATGAGAAAGGAGATATTTTAGTAGACAACGGGGCGACTAAAGCAGTTGGTCCCTGCATCAGAGGAAAGGTTTGTGGCAGGGAAACACAGATATGTCAGGCAGTAAAGGGATGAAACATTCCTTTTGTCCCATAAAGAGTGGGTGTCCTTACAGCCTCAAACCCAGCTCCACCAGATTTATCAGGGTGCTGCATCTATTCGACTCTTCTCTGGTTATTATCACTATAGTGAAGAGCGACACTAAAGGGATTATGGAGACTTCCAGAAGTGTCTTCATTTTCTTTTGAAAAGAAACAGAATTTTGTTGGGGAGGGAAGTTAATCATGAGTAGTCACTGAAGAGCCAGCTACACATTATGTATTCTGCATTGTGCCTCTGGTTCCATTGATGTGAAGGGAAATTATTAAGATTTTACTTACTCTTTACCATGTAGTGTTACAAGGGATTAACAGACAAAAGAGGGGAGATGAAGTATTTAAGGGCTCCAGGAGACACAGAGAGAACTTTTGGGTATCAAAGATGTCTTTTTACAGCTAAGGTATGTTAAATAAAAGACAGGGTAAGAAAAAAGGGATATCCATTTAGGTATTTTTAACAGATCTTGGATACCACAGTGACTGAGGTCTTTGACATGCTTAACATAAAAGTGAAAAACTAGTCTGGACCAAATACAGGAGAGTAAACTATAGGGAATTACTATGAATACATGGACTAGAAAGAGATTTTCCAGGAATCTTTACATCTCTGTGGTTATTTGAAAAGCAGAATAATTGTGGTAGCTATTGCACAGCCTTCTCCGTCCTGCACAACTGAGATCTCCCAGACAATAACTATTAGCAATGAATTTTGGCACTGCCCACGGCAGAATGGTGTTACTGGACATCCTATTTAGTGTGACTGAGCAGGAGCCTACACATCCTCACACGCACCAGCCAGGAGGAGATCCTCTCTCCCCAGATACTGAAATTCACCTTTGACAAGAATGACAGTGGCACTGGAAAAACAAACAAGCAAGCAAAGAGATAATAAATCTGTAACAGTTCTGGTCAGTTCTCTGCTTTATTCTTTGCCAAGTCTCCCTTTTGCCTTCACTGCACTGGGTTCCTACTTGTTTTGAGGGTGGTAGATTTCTGCAGCACACCACCCTAGTCGGACAGCTTAAGTGACATCTAAAAATCACATCATTCCACTGGCTCTTCCCCCCCCTAAATAATGCTATATTGCAGCTGCATCTTGAGATAAACAACTCCTTCCTCCTCTATAACAGATGGTGCTGTGTAAGCCAGAGTCAAGCAGATCTGTAGCAGCAGTAATGAAGTAGGAAAGCTGGGCAGACTGGGACGGGACAGATCCCGCACGCTCAGGAGACCACTTTGTCTGGTTTTCCCAACAGTTAAGATGAAGGAGAAGTGATTCATTATGAGAAGGATGAGAGCACTCATTGATACATGTCAGGCTGTGTTTTAGACGAGTTTCATCTTCTGTTTTTTTCTCTTTGGTGAGGAATAGTAAATATTTAAAGGGAAACTGTGATGCCACTTAAAAAGCACTTACCTAATTAAACCTCAAATAAGGAAATCTCTGTTCACTCAGAGATGCACTCTGTGATGCTCACCACCTAAGGCTATACCTCAGCCATATGGCACTTTAATAGATACTAGCAGAGGGAGACCTTTTTATATTTTAACAGATGGGTGCATGTTAGTTACGGGGATTGGAGCACAGGGGAGAAAGAAAGAAAGAAAATGTAAGGAAAGAGAATCAAAAAAAAGAAAGAAAAAGGTCAAAGAATGAATTCTTATTAAATTCTTCCATTTCTGCTCAAAGCAGCTGGAGGTCTTGTTCCTTTCCTAGAAAGAACTTCTGTTATTTCCAAACCCTTGGACTCAGACTCACTGATCACAAACCTTTTCACAGCAGTTACTTTGCGAGGGTTGTCCTGACAGCAGAAGTACCACTACCGATTTCAGTGTTTGCTGGCCGAACCAGTAACTGCATGAGTTTAGGAGTTGGATTCCAGTTTTCCTAGTCTTTCTTCTGCTGTAACTTCCCCCTCCAGCTCACAGTGTATATTACAATCTCAGCAAGCTTGAGCTGTATCAAAAAGTGACTAGAAGACCTCAGAAGAGAAAGTCAGTGTCAGCACATGTGCAGAGGAAACATGGGAAACAGAGACTCCAAGAATCAGAAAAAGAGAGGCTTATTTGAAAATAAGCCCTGTATTAGAATATCTGCCTTTCAGATAGGTCCCAATCTGTTTAAGACTGTAGTTTTAATTGCAGCTATTACATTCCCAAAATAAGACTAAGCGCCAGAGGGACTGTAGGGCTAAAGTAACATGTTCATTGAAGTGCTGAAGTAACCATTTACATGATGGTTTAATGTTTTCCAAGTTCATTTGGATGGCTGCTGTCTCCTCTTCCGGAGTTGAGGATCTGAGGTGATCGTGGCTTTGGTGCCCGAGCCAAAACGGTACCCTGATACCTGTCACACCTTCCTATCTTTGCCTTACACTACTTCCACAAATCCCGTTTCTTTCATCGTATGCATTTGTCTCCCACTTCACAGGGTTAAGTTTAATTTGTCTCCAGTGGCCTGTGCGAACTTGGTGGCAATCTCTTCTCCTCCGGGGATCGCCAGGGACCTTGTTCTAGGGCAACGTCACAGCACGCAGAGCCCACTGGGTTTTGCACTGACTGGAGGAGGTTTGGAAATCAGCAGCAGTGTGGCTGCACCGTTCAACGTGGCACCCTAGAAGATATGCTCTCCTAACACTACTGTACTGATTCTGGCACCGTGTCACCCAGGGTTATGTATCTGCACCAGCTCAGAAATCCTTGCGGCAAGGAGCCAAAACGTGCAAAATATGCTCTACATGGTCCTAATCAAATACAGCGTGTATTTACCTGGCTCTACAGAAACTGGGAACCCACCAGATGTATTAAATATTTCATCTTTGATTTTTCGCTATTTGTTCCGACTTCTGGTGTCCATCTGTGTACCATAAAAAAAACAACGCCCTGTGAATGTATTTTCAGAGCATCAATTCCTTTATTGCGAAACTCTCGTGTTATTTTAAGCCTTCATCTGAATTTCTTAGGAAGAAAATTATAACTAATGTAGGGTTTTTTCATTATTATTCCTTACTCTCTGCAATAGTTCAGTATTTTAAAAAGGCAAAGCTGGATGTCTCCAACAAAGCACAATTTTTCATCTTGGATTCTGCTGAATTTCAACTTCAAGACATAATAAATGGAAAATTATTAAGGTGTTTCTGTTTCTTTCAAATTTTATTTCAAAAATGATCTGTAGATCTATGTCAGACCTGAATGCCTGTGTGGGCAAATTACATCTACTCTTGGCTGTCACCTTGCAAGTCTCTTAATGGGCCCAGTGGGTCATGCTAGACATATGATCAAATTATATCCTTAGATCATTATCAGTTCTTATATTAAAATTGCCTTTTACCTAATGCTTTGAAGACTTCCAACTGGAGACACCTGGTTTATTTGTTTTGGTTTATTTTTTTTATTTGTGACTAGAGTTTCTGTCCCAAACATGCAGGATTTTCTCTCAGACTCCTATACAACACTAGCTTCTGGAAGGGGTAGCACTGATATGTAATAAGACATCTGACTACTGTTTTCTGCCTTCCTCCACTTCACCCTGGATCCCTTACTTTGCTTGAGATCAGACTTTGCCAATAGCTGGAAAAATCATTGCATTCTCCAGAGAAAAGGAAATACTGAAATATGCTGTTCACTGCTTCCAGAATTTTCCAAATCATTCATGATATAATGGCAGAGATTACATTGTGAATTTGCCCAATGACAAGGGGTGCACTCTTCTTTCAGTCATTTCCATATGTGGGATTTAGTTTCTCTGCACCCACGTGGAAAGCAACATCAGAGAGGTATGTCCCTAAATGGCCAGTCCCATTTTGATTGGGTTGAACTAAATAATGGAGAAGAAATAGTCATGGATCAACAAAACACAAGGGTAGGATATCCCTAAATACATCATGGGGCTGATGCAGCCAGTAACAACAACAGTGCATTTGCTTTATTGCCTTAGAAATCCTTTTTCCTTTCTCCTTTCTCCTTTCTCCTTTCCTTTCCTCTTTCCTTTTCCTTTCCTTTTTTCTTTTCCTTTTTTCCTTTTCTTTTTTCTTTCTTTCTTTTTTCTTTTCTCTCTCCTCCTCTCCCTCTCTCTCTCCTCTCCTCCTCTTCTTTCTTCTCTTCTTCTCCTCTTCTCCTTTTTTTTTTTAATTAAGATTTCTTTCATGGATCATTTCTGCCTTGTCTACCATTATGCAAACAGAAAGGAAGAAGCATTTCCAACCAGAGAGATAGAAAGCAGCTGTGAGGAACCCTATGGTAGAAAAGAGAGAGCAAGAACTATTGCAGGAATCACTGTAGCATCTTTGGGAAGTGGACTGTAATACTGCTGTAAATACAGAGGGTCTGGTTCTCACACTAGCAACGTTTTACGCTTAATGTAACTCAGTTTATGGCCCCAAAGCACTGCAAGAGTGGTGTAAAATGGCATTAAAGTTAATGAGAATCAGGCCTAGGGATTCTAATATTTGCTTTCTACTGTGCTTGAAATTACCTCTGTTGTTTTATAGCAATGTTTAAAAGTCAGTACAGAGACATTATAAATAAACACTCATAGAATGCTTTGGGTTGGAAGGGACCTTAAAGATCATGCAGTTTCAACCCCCCTGCCATGAGCAGTGACACCTTCCACTAGACCAGGTTGCTCCCAGCCCCATCCAACCTGGCCTTGAACACTTCCAGGGAGGAAGCATCCACAACTTCTCTAGGCAACCTGTTCCGCCTGTGAGTTCACCACCCTCACAGTAAAGAATGTCTTCCTTCTATCTAATCTAAATCTCCTTCAGTTCAAACCTGTCTCCTCGTCCTATCACCACATTACTTGACAAAAAGACCCTCCCCATCTTTCCTGTAGATGCTTTTTAAGTACTGGAACAGCATTATATATTCTCCTTGGAGCCTCTTCTCCAGGCTGAACCACCCCAACTTGCTCAGCTTGTATTCACAGGACAGGGGTTCTAGCCCCCTGATCATCTTCTTGGGCCTCCTCTGGAATCACTCCAACAGGTCCATGTCTTTCTTATGTCGATGGTACCAGAGCTGGACACAATACTTCAGGTGGGGTCTCATGGGCACCTCCCTTGTCCTGCTGATCACTCTTCTTTTGATGCAGCTCATTATGCAATTGGCTTCTGGGCTGTGAGTGCACGTTGCCAGCTCATGTCCAGCTCTTCATCCACAACACCCCCAAGTCCTTCTCTGCAGGGCTGTTCTCAATCCACTCATTGCCCAGCCTGTATATGTGCTTGGGATTGGCCTGACTCATGTGCAGGATCTGGCACTTGGCCTTGTTGAACTTCATGAAAAAACTCCTGGGTCACATCCATCCATCAATCTATCCATTCATCCAAGAGAAATGCAATGCAGCAGTTGTTAGAGAGTTTAAGCCTTGACTGAATTACAAGTAGGATTAATTTGGCCTTTGAAATTTAGATGCTGATATAGTACATTCTCTAAATCTGTGTTGTCCTGGTTTGAGCTAAAACAGAACCGATTCTGTTCAGTGATTTTACTTTTCATCTCAGTCTCTTCTAAGTGACTACATTTTCTGAAGTCAATGACAGTTTCTGCTTCTGGAAGTGATAATACTCCATATTTAGAGTTACTGCCAGGGGTTGGTGTGTACAGAAAGGCTCTTTCTGATACTTGCTGCTGTGCAGACCAGGGCCTTGCTAAACCCTGAGTACCATGCTGGGGGTGCAGAAAGTAAGAGGCCACATCTGCAAGCTGGAGTGGCCAGGACAGGTGACCCTAAACTGACCAACAAGGGATCCCATCCCATGGATGTCATATTCAGTATAAAGCTGAACAAGAGGGTCAAAGCTGAGCAGCCTCTTCTTCAATGGCCAGCGTCCAAGGAGGACTCTGTTCTGCCTTCAATCCCAGTCTCTGTGTTCCAGAATCCAGCTCCTGCATCTGGTTCCCATCTCCTGCCAAGTCCAGTCTGGGACTTCCCCAGTGTCTGCTCCACAGCATCAGTGGTGGCAGGTGATGTAATTGCTATCAGGGGATTTGGGTTCAATATTGGTTTTGTATATATTTCATGTATACATTTCATTTTGTTGTTAATGTTTCATTAAAACTGTTTTAGTTTTCCTTTCCAGTTCATAAGTCTAACTCCCTTAGTCCCTTTCTATTCCTCTTTGGGAAGGGAGAGGGGTCAATAGAGAGCATCTGTCATTTGTCTACTGGCCAGTCCAGCCCTAACTCTTGACATGTGTCTTTCAGTTATTTCAAATCAGCAACATTTTATTCAAAGGCAAAAGTTTTCATGAGCCTCATGTTAAATTTCTTCTGTGAGTAAAAACTGAATCCAGGATAACAATGAGAAAAACCTAAATAATGTGTTCTGAGTATGCTTCAAAATGCTGACAGGAAATATTTGCCCTTGCATGGAAGTTATGTTTGAAGAAAAAAGAAACAGAGATTTCCTGTACCTTCAACTGTAATAACCTTTTTAATGACTAGTGAGCCATCTCATTGCTTGTGATGAAAACTCCCTGATTCTGCTTATGTAAGAATTTTATTTATTATTATGGTAATATTTGGCTTTCCATCTCCAAAATCTGTTGGAGCCCAAAGGAAAGTATTAAAAAAGAAATTCCAAATTTCTGGTATTTCATCATTTCAATGGCTACATTATGACAAGTATTTGGATGTCTCAGGTACTCTCAGAGCTGTATTTTGCAGAGGTATTACACTTCTATAAGGCTGGGGAGACAGACATCCAAGAAGACAAAGGTACTGAGACCATCCTGCTGTTTGGAGGAGTGAAAGTCTGTGTGACTACAAAAGAGCAGCTGCAATGCATGCAGGTATTCTTGCATAGATCATTGCATTTGGTTACTAAAAATGAACATTTTCACATAGACCAAAATAAACCAAAACCACAGGTGTTTTGAAGGCAAAGGGCAGCAAATAAACCTTCAACTAATCGAGGCATTTGGAATATATCTGGAAAAATGTGCTACCTGCCCTGAAAACACTGTAAGACAACACATTCAAATGACATGGTGAAGGAGACTTACCAGTCTTTACATACACTTATATATTCTTACTTCTTAAAAAATTCATAGATATTTAAGGTTGGTGACTACATGGTATTAAAATCCCCTCGAAGCAAAATTTTGTAACATGGACTATTAGTGTGGGATTACTGTAAATGTTAGAATATATGTCACATGGGAAACTCTGCACAGCTCAGTGACAAAATTCAGGCTTGAGGCATCTTCAGTATAGTGGAAAAAGGACACACAGCAGTCCCAATAGGAAAGAAATGTCCATATGGAAAATGTAATCTGACCTCTAGAATATAGTTTAGAAAATCTTACAAAGGCTATAATATAAACCCTTCCATAAAAATGGAATAGGTCTTTTGTAAACCCAAGCAGTTCTGACCCAGTACTCACAGAGTATGAAACATTCAAAACATATCTAATATGATTATTTCTCTTGGGCTGATTTTTTTTTTTTTTTTTTTCTGGTATTGCAGAGGATGTTTCAAGAATGAAATTGAAAAAGAAAAGGGGAAATAGACTTTGCTTTCTTTGCCTGTCTGGGTATCAAGACAGCAAAAGTTCTTTCCTGATGCTAATGTGCACTTCATGCCATTAAACACGAAGGTTGACAATTACAATTTCTATTTAGAAGCTGGTGCATTTTCTCCCTTCGAATAGATGCTAATCAGCACTGGGGATGCGTAACGTGTTTGTGTAACTCGGTGGCTTCTCATTTTTCAAACTTCAGAATCAGGACAGAAACTCCTAGTAACGTCTTACTTTTGCCTGATGCTTTTCTTCTTTTTTAAAGCACTGCCAGTTGGAGAACTACATTTCCTTTGGACAACCTGCTTCTAAACCGAACAGAGGGGGTTCCAAGCCCTGTAAAACCGCACTTAAAAAACCCCACAAAACAACAAACCCAAACCAAACAAAAAGTCAGTTTGCTGAGGCAAATTATCCCTTGAAGAATTCATAAATTCCTAACTACATGAGCTACCCTCACCAACATCATCAGAGCACCACACTTCAACATGTACATGAAATGTTACACAAAAGAAAAGCTAAATATTCCTTCACCAGCACGTTCATCTCCTTCTGCCATGTGTCATCTCCCTCCTCATATTTGCATTTGAAAGCCTTCTACTGAATTGCCTTCATATCATATTTGAGTAAGAGACCTCAGAATAGACAGCCTGAAAGAGAAACATCTGTCATGGGCCCTGGTGTAACGTGCTAGAAGTGGCTTTGCAGAGCTGACAGTTCATTTGGAGTTGACAGGAATGTTTTTGCTACTTCCACTCGCTTTCCTGCGTTGCTTGTGCTGTGCCATGAAGCCTTGAGACCCCATGTAATTTTTAACCCACGGACTCTAAATGCATCCTACATTCTACCATTTGTATAAGCCCCGTCTGAGTGTACATGGAAACTCACTTGTCTTCTTTGTCCAGCTATTGCCTTACCTCTGAGTAACAGATCTCCCTATCTGCTGCTCTTGTTTTAGGTACGGAATGGGCTACTATACGCAGAAGGACCTCATGAGATCTGGAGTGACAAACCTGAAAATGGAGAGGCCAGGTCTCACTTAGGGGTTTTAAAATAGGAAACACTTACAGTGATAGAAAATCTCTAGTGATGTTTTGCCAGGAGTTACTGCGTCTCCAATTGATTTAGAATCATAGAATCAAATTCTGTCTCACGTTGGAAGGGACCCATAAGGATCATCGAGTCCAACTCCCTGCTCCTCATAGGACTGCCTAAAACTAAAGCATATGACTAAGAGCATTGTACAGATGTTCCTTGAACTCTGACAGGCTTGGTTCCATGACCACTTCCCTGGGGAGCCTGTTGTAGTGACTGACCACCCCCTCAGTAAAGAACCTCCTCCTAACGTCCAGTCTGAACTTCCCCTGTTGCAGCTCCATTCCATTTCGATATATCCTATCACTGGTCACCAGAGAGATCAGCACCTCCCCCTCCTCTGCCCCACTTCAGGAAATTGTAGACTTGTGATGAGGACACACCTCAGCCTTCTGTCCTACAAGCTGAACAAACCAAGTGACATCAGCCACTCCTCATAAGTCATTTCTGGACATAGTCTCATAGTTTGATGTCCTTCTATTGAGGTGCCCAAAACTGTACGCAGTACTTGAGGTGGGGTCACACCAGTGCCATATAGAGTGGGACACCTTGACTGGCTCACTACGCTGTGCTTGATGCAGCCCAGGACAGGGTTGGGCATTTTGGCTGCCAGGGCCCACTGCTGAATTATATTCAACTTGCTATTGGGCAACAAGGATCAGTACATGCCACTACACTTGTTTCCAGCTATAAATTCCAGTTGTACCTGAGAAAATAGAGCTGAGAACAATAGTGTCAAATGCATGTGGGGGCAGAAACTTCCAAATGCAAAGTTAGAATGAAGAGCTGGAGTAAGCAACAACTAAACCTTTTGAAATAGATCCTCAAGTCCACATTCCTCAATGCCTTATTCCAAGAGTGTAAGTGCTTGAAAACCTCTCTTATCGTACTGGAAAAACTCTAAAAGTCTTCTGGATAAGGACGCGGCGTGACTCCCAGAGTCTCCTTAAGGGTGTTTGTGCTTTTGAAATAAGTGCAAGTTGTGGGATGCTTTCCTCCTCTTTTCATAAAACATTTGAAGGAGAGAACAGAGTATTTTCTTTTTTATCACTCTCCTGTTACATATAAAGTCATTGAGAATGATTAAGTGATAACGTTGAACATTTTAATAATGTAATTAGAAACCCAAGAAAGTATGGGAAATATAGAAACTATATAACTTGGGTCTCAATTCCTCCAGTTCTGCTGCTGTTACTGTATTGTGCAGACTCATCACAGCAGTTTGTATAGTCTGTGCGACTTCTGCTGTGGCACAGAGTAGTCAAGACTGACTTGGAATTCCACTCCATATGTGAGAATACATGAAAACTCAGTGATAATGGGCTGGATTTGGATTTGGTTTATGTTCAGGTCAGAGAAGGAAACCACATTTTTAAAAATTACAAATAAGAAAATGAAAAAAAAAACAACAAACAACCCAAACAAACAAACCCAAAACATTAATTACAGCATGAAATTAAATTGTTTAGGATAACTCGTTCAAATTCCGTTTTGACTGTTGAGTCAGTGAACTTGTAAAGATGTGGAAAATGTTGTGATACAGAACTCAAGTCTTTTTTATTCCTGTGCTGGTAGCTGAAGGTCTGGTGATCAGCCTCAGTAGAGTACAGGACAGGGATTTGTGGTTTGTTTTAGGTCTTTTAAAAGAAGCACAGAAGTTCAGGGTTTGGTTTCAGCCCTGAAACGAAGGATTTGGGTTTATTGTGTCTGCAGCATCACTCAGTCCTTCTGGTGTCAAACAACTAACTGCAAAGTTCATTAAAAACTAATATCCTATCATGAGTGGTGACATCAACACCCAAGCTTAAAATAGTCATCAATGGGACTTTTTTTATTACTTTTTTTTTTTTTTTTACAGCAAATCCAAAAAAGATAGGAATTTAGTCAGATGAATACTTTATCACCTGGTTTACTCCTCCACTTCGAACACAAAATGTTGCTTAAGCAGGACTAGAAGGCAAGCAGCCACCTACAGAACTTCCCCAGGCAGAAATCACATGTATTTTTTGAAGTTAAACAGAAATAGGACAGTGACAATTTTTTTTTCTATTTTGTTCCCTTAATTGCCAGACAAAGTGCAATTTTCTGTTCTGTTCTATCAACCAGATGCCCTTGTCATCCACCATCATACTACAGTAATGGAACTTGACGTCCTCTTTGTTATTTCTCACTGCATTTCTGTGACTCACTGTGCAAAATAAAAACGTACTAAGAATAGCTGAGGTTGTGTTAATGGCAAAGCTATGAAAGTCCCTTCATCTAATTGCTTTCAGATTTTTTTTTCAGCGCTAAGGCTCTTGAAGTTGTCTTGATACGCTATGAGCATTCAGCCATGAAACTATGTACCAGCCAACACATCAATTTCAGTAGAAACCCTGCTAGGGTAAAGTTTTCAAAGGTACTTTGGCACCTAAACGAGTTAAGTACAGACCTTATGCAAACTTCCCAATGATATGAAAGCTGCAGAATTGCTTTTGAATACTTTACTTTACACAGTTTGAAAGCTGTCCAGAAATGACAAATGGCCACAAATTACTCTGGAGGATTACAAATCAGCTGAAGTTGTGGTCCTAACCACTTGAGGCACTGAAGCACAACAAAAAGTTAAGAGGAAAGGAAGTAACCATGCCTTTTTTGAAGCTAAACTACACAGGTAAGTGTAAACAGGAGAAACGCCTTTCATTTGTTTAGAAATAAGAAAGCAAATTGGCCATTTCATGACTGTTTTCCAACTCTGCATGAGTGAAAACCTCAAAATAACATTTGTTTGTGAGGCCAGTCTAAGACCAAGAGAGTAATTTTACTTAGTAAGACAGGACATACTGAAAGATAGGATAGGATAGGATAGGATAGGATAGGATAGGATAGGATAGGATAGGATAGGATAGGAGTAGAATAGAATGGAGTGGAGTAGAATGGAATAGAATGGAATGGAATAGAATAATAATAGAAGTAGTTCAGTAGCAAGGGATTTACAGTGATCATCTAGGTCAACTGATACATGTCCTCTTTTAAAGCTCAGATCCCTTTTCCTCTTTAAAGTAGGTGCAAAATGGGACAAGGACAACAAATACTGAAGCAAGACTTGAAGGACTGACTCATGGGAAAAAATGAAAAGAGTAATGTCTTTTAATTTTCCCAAGTGATTCTGGAATGTAGTGAGAATTTGCAGCAACAGGCAAACAGAAAATTAGAGGTGGCAGGTCGATCACTTAGAGCACAAAGCAGACTGAGGTGAAGAGATGTGTGGTGATGGAATGACTGGTAAGAGGAAAATACCCTCCCAAAGAAGAGAAAAAGATTGAGAGGTTTATTAGGCAAATTCAATGACACAGTAATGTAGTTAAGAGCATGTAAAATAATCACATTTTACCAGAGTTAAATTATAACTTAGAATGAATTCAGAATTGTAGAGAAATATAGACTGAGAATAAATTTTATTATACTGCAAAGCTGTATTCAAAATGACTGATGAATCCCACCCTGTATAACTGTATCTGGACTGTGAAACTCTCTGCCCTGCAATGACATTCAGGTCTTAGAGCAGTTGGCTAGAGATGTAGATAGTAATGGTATCCATCTTAATGCAAAAACGTGCAAAATACATTTGGAAGGGCATCACACCATCAGTGTTAGTAGTTTTAAACCCCAATTTTGGAAATTAGAGATTAGCATGAAATGATAATTTCATCAGGAAGGTGGAGGAAGTATTTTCATCTTATATTTAGAAGAGCTTGCCTTTTATTCTGAATAGCTGCATCACAGCTCTTCTGTGTTTCCAGCCTAACCTGAGCCAAGGAGGTTATATGGAGAAGAGTAAGAATAAAAGTTGACATATAAATCGATCATGTTCAAGAAGAGGGGAGAGGTGAAAATCCTGCAACAAGTCACACCTATAACAAAACTAGACAAATCCCTTCACAATAGCACCTCAGTCAGACAGGAGCCTCTCTCTGCAGCACCCTGCAGAATGACTGTACTGGGGCAGCATGATGACATTATAGATCATTTTCCACCTTCATGTCTTGTGAAGTTAGATTCTTACTTAAAAGGAGTATTTTTCCCCCCTACCACTTACCCTGACATGTTGCTCTCAAGATTTTATGCAGGCCTGAGCAAGTCAGACATTACATAACCTTTTCTACTCTGAAATGGTGCTCAGCCCAGAATGGGAGTTGCAGTGTAAAGAAAAGCTACAAATTCCATTATTTTCACAGGAAAATGAATTTGCAAAGAAGAGGCAAATTTCTTAAACCCAGAAACCATAGCCTCTGTTTCAACAGAGGCCAGAAGGTCTTCTGCACACTCCTGCTCCCACCACTGACATGATTCCAGGTATAGTGAGTTGTTAATAAAAAATTTGCTTGAGTTAGGGAATGACATAGTCAAACTTTCATCCCTAGGGAATTTTGCTGTGGTTTGGGTTACAGGTGGCTAATGTAAGAGGTAGTTCAAGAGTCCTTAGAGGCATTTTGAAGACCATGAATTAAGCCATGAGAAGTTCAAATGGCTCATGAAGAGCTGCACAACAAGCAGATGAATTAGTTTTTTTATCACAGAAGTGGATAATATAAAGTTCAAAATTCTTTTACAATAGCTGAAGACAGTGATTCATGCATTTTAGTACCATTTATTTTGCACACATTTATTCGGTAATTAGACAGTACAGTATTTCTGCCTTTTATGCTGAAGTTCCCTACACTTATTTCAAGCTTGAGTTTTGGCTCCCAGAGGATTTATCTCCATTGTCACACAGTTTATCGTAGCTGTTCAATCACTGGTTATCTCTAAACAGCAGGAGGAATGAATTGGTTTTGTCAAAATCTTGGCATTTTTTGCTTTCTTTTCCTCTCCGTTCTGCTGACTTATTTTTTTTCTTCCCTTCTTCTCCCAAGTTTGTAATGTGCTAGTGTGTCCGTTGCTCTAAATAACCTTAGCTTTAATAGCCTCATTGATGATGCCATAAGGGGGCACATAACCATTTAAATGAGCTTACCCAGAATTACTAGCTGCCAGAAATGCTTGAAATATCATGTGTATCTTTACCTTTCTTTCAGTGAGGGTCATTCTTTGCTTGTTGATTACCAGAGATCACCTCATCGAGATGCAAACTCAGTAAACTGATGAAAATGTATTTTTTCCCCAATACTAAAATATTCTTTACATGCTTTGATGAAAAATTCTAACGTAACCATTTTTCAAAGAGGGAACCAATAATGGCAGTGGCACCAAGAACATGGCTTTTGCCATTCATCTAAAAAAATAGATTTGGCCAAGATGAAAGCTGTATTTGTTTATGGTCACTGTCAGCATAAGCACTTCTAAATTCTTAAGGAATTTAATATTCTTTAGCAGTGTCACCTGCATGAAGCATGATCTGCCCAGCTTCTCCTACCTTCATCCCACAAGCTCACAGGAAATACAAGCAAAGGGAATGCCCCTTCCATGCTTCCCTCACCTTCCACTCACAGGACAAACAACTGTCCAAACCTTTGAGTTTCTCCAAAGCTTCTTGGCAATGCACACATGCTACTAGAAACTGTTATGAACAACACCTAGCTCAGCTCTCTGAAAAAAACAGGCCATAAACATGAATAATATGGCATCTAAATGGCAGCAATCACTTTTGACAGTAACATCACTACACTTCAGGTCCTCATTCATAAAATCTGAGCAAAATGTCTTTACACATAAAAGGGACGTTTGGGAGATAAATTCAGATATGCTGCGGGTAAGCAAGACATGGAAGCTCACAATGAAGTGATTAACTTTACATTCAGAATAGAATTTTACTGGTGTGCAGTAAATAAGACCTGTGATGACATGTTGGGGAAGATGAGAAGGACAAATGATTGTTCGCTGACCGCTCACCATCCTGTGAATGATGTTCTGTAGATTAGATCACTGAATTTTATATCATACCAAAATATATACACAAAAGAACAGAAATAAGTTACATAAGCAATATTATTTTTTATGTTTGCTGACCATTAAATAGTTCATTTTTTTAATCCTATAGTTCTTTTGAAGTTCTTTATCTTTGCATGTATAGATTACACTCACTTCACATAGAGCACATCCTTGCATTGTTACTGAATCACCTGATTCCTTTTTCTTAACAAAGTTTAAGTTACCTATATGTAGAGACACTCTGGTCTCACATTGAAATAACACAGAAGATTCTCAGCCACCCTTAAAAGAGGGCTCAGTTGCACTCACAGCACTGACTCAAGCCACTGTTACAAACGGGCACCATGAATGAGGCCACCTTGTTTTGGGGAGAGAAAATGAGTTTGGCTGCAGGGACACAAGCCATGTTATGCCACTTATCTTGAAGGTCTGAGGGTATATCCTGTAGGGGTTTATTTCCTTCTATGGCAAAAGCCTAAGAAGAAATCCCAGAAACTAATTTATGAGGTATAAGGGATCTGTAGCAGCTTCTATGCCATTTGGTTCTCTATCTCAGAATACATTTTGTGTTCATTGTACAAGGCAATAACAGAGCCCACAGACCTACTACAGCTCCTGGTGGTACCACCACTGTCATGCATGGCCAGCACTGTGAGGATGCCTTCACAATGCAGGCTCTAATTGCAAGGCTTAGATTAGGACCAGTCCCATGTGAGATGAACCAATTACATGTCTTGGTTGGCGCTGGGGGAAAACCAAACCAGAAACCCAAACCAAACTAAAACAAAGCAAAAGCAAAGCAAAACCAAAACCCAAACACAGTATTTTTTGACCTTCTGAAAAATTATCTTTGTGGTGCCAGAGACAAGGAACTGCAAAATGATGCTTAATAAAGTCACATTCCAGGGTACCCTGAACCAGTACCTAAGATAGTTCACCATTCCAACAAGTATCACGAAGGCTGTTTTGTTTTGCTACACATACAGCCCTTACTGAACAAAACAGCAGGACAGACTGACGTGCCCATACGCCTCCTTCACTTTCTAGGATATGGACCTACCAGCATCTTTAAGGGAGGGCCACTAAGTAGCAAACCAACATGGACAGGACCGCACATGCCCTATTCTCAGACTACCTCATCCACTGCAGCTCTGGCAAAAAGAACAAATCCATGCCAGGATGAACTGCACGAGAAAATACAAGTTAATCCATTATAGCAGAGTTTGGGAGCACAGCAGCCGAGATCCTGCCACAGACAGGAGGCACCACTGGATAACAATAGCCTTCAAATGTGCCTTCGTATAAAGAGAAGGTTCTTTTATCTGCCTCCTGCCAGGTAGACAAGTGAGCAGAAATTTAGCAGCACTTCTTCTAAAGACGCTCAGCAGAAGCCTCGCTGCAGAGATTTAGATGAAAGCAATACCACCTCATCAACGCTGGAAAGCCCAATTTGGTGGCAGTCACTTTGCAGCCTCTCTAAGGCAAGTCAATGATCTCATCACCATTCCTGGGAGGTCTGATGGTTAAAGCTACCAATGACCCTGGTCATGCTGCTAATACCGTCTGGAGAGATGCCAACTACTAAATCCATTCTGTGTCTGAAAGGTTTTAGTACCTAGCTTTGAGAGGCAGCATGGAGACTTGTGTGACCTTAGGTGAGACTTAATCACCTCATGAGTTTCTTGAGCTTTGATAACGCTCTCCTCCTCACAGAGGAAATATGTGCATTTATACATCTATATACTCAAGCATTTTTAGCTGTCTTATATAAATTACAGTTCAAATTCAGGCGGTGAAGTGGGAAGAATGTGAATGAGGATATGTAAAACAAGACATCTTGAAAGACCAGTTCACACACTGAACTGGGATCTGGAGCATTATTTTTCTCTCAGCCTTGGAAAAGGTACATCCTCCCCATTCTCCACTCTGCCCTCCTCTCCATGTAGCATTTCTCCTAACCCATTACTTCACCGTACTCTGTGTCAGTGGCAAGGAGACAGGGGTGACCCCAGGTATCCCTTTTTGCAGGCTGTGGATAGCAGCAGTCACGGAGGCTGCACAACTGTTGGTGCAGCACATCTGATCTCTTGGGACACAGTGCTGCAGAAAAAGGCATCAGGAGGCTCTTCCCCAGTCCTGCCATGGGGTGGGCACAGGATCTCACCACAGCTCCCCATTAAAATCAATACTGCATGTACACACCAAAGCATGGGGCTTCTTGTTGGCACAAACTTAAAGCTGGCTTTGCCAAATTAATACAGACAAAAGTAATTATTTATTCTTCTTGTTCTATCTTCCCTTCTGATTAAGCCTGGGCAAGTTCCTAGATGTCTCTTGAATAGCAATTCTTAAATTTATTTAGTGTGGGAACTTAATAGTCTTAACTAACCTTGTAGTTATGCCTCTAATTACAGCTGTCCCTCTGATGTCCCAGCTTAGATCACTTCATGCTTTATCTTCTTCTGAGACACTGAAGACAAGGGAAGGGCTGAATAATCTATTCTGGTAAATGAATGCACTTTTAATTGAGCAGATATATGGTGAGAGTTAAGATGTCAGAATTTCATCTTAGTGTCTGCAGACAGGAGTGAGAGGAAAACCACATTGTAGGTTGTATCAAAGTTGTTTGGCAGGTGGACTTCACTATATATCACCTACATAGCCATGGCTTTGGTTTTTCTAGATAGCAATGCTTTCTCTCTCCAGTTCTTCCCTGAAGCTCTCACCTTAATCTACCTGGCTGTTTTGTCACGAAACATGAAATTTGATTCTATTAAATTTTACAGGTTATGTAGTTTTATTTTTTCTCATCCTTTCTCTTGTGTTACCTGGCTGGAGAAGTGTAAAATATTTCAAGGGAAAATGCTTATGTCCTAGTAATTGAAGGCTGTATATAAACCAGAAGGCATATTGAGAGGTCATCATTGGGCTTGAAAGGTATTCTTCTGTTGAATTTGTGGAGTTCCAGGTCAAGGAAGGTTAGGGGCTGGGACTAGATAGCAACACGTTTCCTAACTGTTTTAAAGCTTCACTGCATGTTGTCCTCTCTGAGATAAACCCAAAATGATAGACACTTTGGTTTTTATTTTCAGACACCAGTGTTTTTCTTTCTTTGGTTGGGTTTGTTGGGTTTTTTTTTATTCCTTCTTTACATATGAGATAATCTAGGATAGGTAGTAGCAGTGAAACCTTTTAACTGCTTCACTGGTAGCCCTCATCTTAGGCATGAATGGAATTGGATAGAGGTGAGAGGCTCATCTTGTCCCCACAGATGCTTCAGACTCTACTTGTTTCTAAGAGGCTAGCAAAATGCTGATCAGCTGGTGGTAACTGTGAGGGTAGCATTAGGTGTTTAGAGGAAGATTTTCAAAGGTACAAAAGCACAGCCTCCTTCCTACTGAAAGCCAGTAGGATATAGCATTTTATACCTGCTTTGGACCTTTGAAGAGCTCTTCTTTCTCCATTAAATTGTCTTCCTGCTGACTCACTCTGTGCAGATCTCTTACTCAAATAAGCCCTAACGCTCAGCAGAAATCCACACAGGTAGACAAGTTCATTTTTATCCATCTGTCGAAATAACTTCACGTGTTTTCTTGAGACCACCAGTATATGTCAAACAGCATCTAGGGAAATGCATCCATTGCAGACTGAGAAGGGAAAAGACTGTAATTCCTCCTGAACCCCAAAGCCTTTTGGGCTGCAGTACCCTTCCAGATTTCCATTCCCTCTGGTCCTATCTGAGGTATTGCTGAATTTAAGTGAGCTTTGTAGGTAGCACAGCAGTAATAATCAATAATGGAGAGCTACAAAGTTATGTGTAGAGAGCACTTGCAAAAACCATAACCCTGGAGAAATAAGAGTCTCCCCACACCATTTAGCAAACTCCAGGAATTTATGGTTTATAATGGGCTCTTTTTTTCTTTCGCTGAATAAAAGAAGATGCACAGTGTGCTTTCCTGTATTGGGCATTCATTGGTTTGCACGCTACTTCCAATTCCTAAAGACTGTGCTTAAAGTGAAAAAGATATTACATGAGTGGAGTGCTGGCATTCTTCCCAGCAGAGATCTGACTACTGGCAGTTTTCCTGAACTAAGAGGGACATTTCTATTTTGTCCCTTTTGGCTTCGCTTGAAGAAGGATAAAAAAAATGTGCAGCATTAAAAGGAATCACGAAACCCACTAATCCTGCAGTTAATTCTACTTTGGTCCTGCTACTTCACTCAGACATATGCTACAGTGTTCGAACAGCTCACTTTCCTGGCCATCTCTGCGTGACACACGTATGTGTTGTAGACCAGGTGGTGAGTATGGAGAGCATCTGTACCCAGGCCTGAACCTGAGTAAGCAGCTTCGTTAGCAATAGGTCTTTGCATGGGAATCATTCCATATCTGTGATCAGCATCCCTGCCTTTCTTGCTGTTTTGTTTCACGTCGCTACAACTTCCAGAGGCAGAGCGATTAAGACTGGCACGCAGGGTTCTGTGTGAATGCACATTGTGAATTTAGAGGCCAGCTTAATGAGGTTTTCTGGTCAGTTCTCAAGGCATTTTCTAATAATTTCTATCATTACATGTGCCCTTTTGGCTATCACCTAGCACTGAGCTGGCATTTTCGGGTCCTGACTCTACAATCCCCTTCCTCAGCAGCAATAGCTAATTCGGATTCTGACAATGAGCAAACATGATTTCCATAGGTTTTTTTTCTATGGACCTGGATTTATTTTTGTCAACAGAGAATTTTCTATTCTTTTGTGCAGTAGTTGTGGTTCTTTGACGACTCCTTGGCTCTAAATAATCTAAAAAATTCTCTGTCAGCAAGAATTTTACCAGATCATTGCCTCACCCCCTGCAAGAGTATTGTGCACACCACAGCTAAGGCTCCTGCTTTTAATTTCCTTCATCATCAAAAGTAATCACCTTGTTCCTGATCTCTTTTGTTTCTGATCTTTTTTCCATTATAAGTTATCAACCTTCTCTCTTACACTAAGACAGCTTCTTTCCTGTGGGTGTGAAAGCATTTCTTTGGTGCGGGGAACTATGGGAATCAAAATACTGTGTGCTGACCACTTATTGCCTGTGTGTTTTGGGCTGTGATTTTCTAGATCCGACCCTCTGCTCAAGTTTCTTAAAAGCCTCTTTCATTGTGCTTCGCTTACCAAGCACTGCTGAGGATCCCTTTGAGACATTACCCTGCTGGACTGTCATTTAAAGTTTGTAACACTGAAATTATGCCAGCCAGGCTGAGAAAGACTCACAAAAGGAGAACAGACAAAGACAGAATAAGAGCAATGCAGAGGGTATGACAAAACCCCAGATAACGAATAGCATATGGAATTGCAAACTTGTGTTGAAGTAAAACCAGATAAATAGGCAAGGGTGCATTTTCAGTAAAGCTCCAAGGGTATGATCTTGTTCTGTAGGCCATTCTGCTTACGCTTGCATCCAGTCACAGCTATCTGGAAAATACATTGTTTTGCTCATCCAAATCTTGCCTTAAAACATCTGACGGTTTTTATAACATCAAGCTGAGTTTATTCGTTTGCTGGGTAGGAGTCTCTTCTGAAGTCTCACAAACTGAATTATGGAGACTGACTGTATCAGTGAGATACTCCCATTGCCTCAGTGCTATAAATGATAAAATAACAAGAATTTCATTAGGGCAACATGATAATCAGTGTAGGACTCATCCTACAAAAGGGAAGTCACTGAGAATTAAGATCTACACTCCTCCATTCCTAACAACATATGCTTTCCCTTTCATAATGTTTTCATTTGCATTTTCATGAATACAGGGCTGCTATTTACTGCTGAAGGTAAAGTACTATAAATAAAGGGTACAAAAGATGCGTATTGTTATAGAATCACAGAGTGGTTTGGGTTGGAGGGGACCTTTACAGGTCATCTAGTCCAATCCCCTTGCAGTGAGCAGGGACATCTGCAACTAGATCACGTTGCTCAGATCCCCATCCAACCTGCCCTTGAATGTTCCCAGGGATGAAGCCTCTGCCACCTACCCGTGAAACCTTCTTCCTTTTTTCACCAACCTCCCTCTCAA
>WTSP01025420.1:33719-53430 GCA_025331215.1 Actenoides lindsayi | reverse complement strand
GCCTGACCTAGTTAGAGATGTCCCTGCTTATTGCAGGGGGATTGGACTAGATGACCTTTAGAGGTCCCTTCCAACCCAATATATTCTGTGATTCTATGATCTAGCACGCTGTCCAATCACAGCTTGAAAACTTCCAGCAATGGGGACTCTATCCCATCCCTGGGGAGGTTGTTCCTGGGATTGATTGCTCCCACTGTAAAAAATTCCTTTCGTGTATCAAGATGAAACCTCACCTGGTACAAGTTGTACCCATTGCCCCTTGTCTTCTTGACGTGGCTGTCTGTGAAGAGAGAGCCTCTTTATAGCTGCCCTTTAAGTACTGGAATACTGTGAAAAGCCTCTTCTCCAGGAAGAGAAGACCTAAGTCGCTCAGTCTTTCCTTGCTATTTGCATCATTATTATTTCCACTTGTATTAGGGTACTAATAAAAGTAAGCCTATATTTGATATGATGCTGCTCCTACTGACACCTCTGTCTATCTCCCATCACCACTGTAGAGTTCTAAATGCAGCCTGTCCTGCTCTTTTTCAGCCAGAGTTCCATCCTGATCCTGAAAAGCTACTGTTAAATCATTTCCACACTTTCACACGCCGTGTGCATCTCTTCCTCTCCTTACAGGGCTAGCTTCCAAACATCCCCAGCCCTTTGTACTGAGGGAGATGTGAAATGAAGAACTCTTTGGGGAAGGTTTGTTCAGCTTGCATGCTCTGCAACTCCACCTTTTTGCATGGGATGTAATATTCATGCTAATGAAAAGCTGAAGAATTGCTTCTGCTGCAACTGAGTGTTTGCAGGATCCTTTTTTCTACCGTTTCCTTTTTATTTTTTGGGTCAGAAAGTAGCAAGTTTTACTAAAGGGAGAGGTGGAAGTCTTGCTAAAGAATCCCATCAAGGATGGTATGGGTGGTTCTCTACTTCCTAAGTGAACCAACCTAGCTGAATGCCATTACATCACTGTACTCTTACCCCACCAAATTAGAATCAGAATTACTTAGGACAACATTTCATTAGAATTTTATGCTCCTAATTATAATAGATACTGCAGCTATTGGACTGCCTGTTCTTTGCTTGTCGATTCAAGTGCCCTTGCCAAGGTAACCTGTAAACTGCATTATATAGGATTTATTACATCATTTCCTTTGTGAATATAAGGTGATTATCACCTTCATTACTAGTCATAGATGTATGCATTATTGTATTTTAAGTGCATTAGTGCCTTCCACGTGGCACAAGGTAATTTACAATTACAATCGCTTCCCCTTAATCGTTATACAACAGTCTATTAGCAAATTGCATTTCCTAATGCCTAGAAACATTTTTGGTTTATCGTAATCATCCTTGAAACACAAGGGTTTTGGTTTCTTTGTGGCCAGTCACGGTTTCACTTTTAAAGCAACCCCTAAATGTTTTTTTCCTAGCCAAACTTTCACCCTTGAAACCAGTATGCTGAAAGGTACTAACCCAGCAATGCCCACCTTCTTATGCTGGGAAAGCATAAATACCAGGACCTAAGATGACACTGAAAAAATGACAAAATTAAATCAAACTGCCCCTTATCCTACTCTTTCAAATTGACTTTGATTCTGTGCAGACAGCACCTCAACTGCAAAGCACCTGCAAAGCAACTTCTAAACCAGACCTAGATGGGAGAGAAGCTGGTACGTCATGCCCTCAAGTATTCTTCTCAGTGTTTTAAACCCCAATGCTATCAATTAATCATCACTGTCATCCAAGTGACATATTCTGTACAGAATGTCACTATGCTCATTGCTAAAACGCAAGTCCCTTCCCAGTGGAATAGAGAACACATTCAGAGGAATAAAGGAGAATATTTCACTATCTATATTACAACTATTTGTTCTCCTTCAACTTTATCTTCAGTCTTCTTCCCACGTAACAAGTTGTCTCAGATATTTTTTATACTCTTCTATGTACATAAACTGCTTACTCTTTCATTTATCAGGCTAGATTTGAATTGTCTGTAGATTTTCTGTTACTCAGGGGCTTGGATCATAGCACAGAAGTTATAAAATAAAAATGTTCACAAGCTCTGAACGTGAGAAAAGAAAAAAAAAAAAAAAAGTAAGTAAAATACAATTATCTGTCCTCAAATTTGATCCTTGGGAAAATGCACTGGGATCTCTTAATGACTAACTGTTTGACAACTCAATCTGCAACAATGTTTCCTGAGAAAAAATCAGTTACTATTGCTTCAGCAGGAAGATCATATTTTTGAATCAAAACCAATACTCTTCCATCCCTTCTCCTTGAGGCTTTCCGGCCAACAGTAGCAAGGGAGAAAAATATAAGATCTAACCTGAGGCAACACTGAGTAACTCCATGGTGTAAACCCAGCTGCGTGCTTGAACCTAAGAAACCATCCTCTGAAGACTTCTACAGGACAGCGAAGAGATCTTCACTCAGGAGGATGGTTTGGGAAGTGATGGCAGAGCTGAACACGCTGTGAATTTTGTATTCAGACCTATGTTTCTCCACCAGAAAGGTTCTGGATGAGTGAAGTTGAACAAATGAGCCCTGAACAGACATTCTGGTTCACTTATGTCCCCGCTGCAGTCTCTACTTAGCTCAACAGCAGATTTTCTAATCTCTGATTCACCAGCATTAACGTCGAGGAATGATGGGATACTTAGTCAAGACTGCAGGGCAGACTCTTCCTTTCTTTCTCTTTGACACTTAAGAGATTTAATCCTTCACAACCTGTGTGTATCTCATTGTCCACTATAAGCTGTTTTAACCCTTTGCTAGTCTCATTCAGCTTTTTTGAAACTGGACTGAAAAGCAGAAGAAAATAATAATAATAATAAAAAGCCAAGTTTCAGAGTCTGAACAGAGTCCAATTCACGGACTGTCTAATGGTCTGCAACAAGCACATGAAAGGGAAAGGAGGAGAAACTATATACAAAGGAGAACTTGGGCCAATGCATTGATTTATGTACAGTTATAGGACCTCAATCTGCAAGTCCTTATCAGCTGGAACCTCCCTTGGAAAGGAATCCGTCTTCTTGATGGATTTACAGAGTAGCTGTACCCACTCTCAGACTCCCTTCTGCAAAATGAAACGCAAGCACTTTGTGGGTTTTATCACTTTTCTTTGCACACAGGAAACGTGGAAGCGCTGAGAGGACACCGTCATTTGGGACAACCATTGTAAGAATGATCTATGCCATCTCTTAAGTCAGATCAGGTGCCCCAGCCCAGGAATTAAATATATGGCTGCTCCTGGTCCAGCTGAGCCGAGCTGGGTGCCTCTAACGTTCCAGCTGCATGGTAGAAGAACCTCATTAGCCCTCTTTTGGTCTCCACTATCTTAACCCTCTGAGTAATATGTTTCTACCTCTGCTCCACCTTCCCAGCTTGGAAGTTGTTTCTCTTAACCATAAGTAGATGCTGTATTTCAGAGGGAAATCCTGTCATCGCCTGTGCAATGTCATTATTGTCTGTGCATCTGTCTCAACTGGATATGGATTAGCTGATAAACTCCTCACGAGCGTACCACATCAGTGCCTCACAGCTACCCTTCCATCAGTCAAGTCACTGGATAATGGAAGGAGGAGCGGTATCATTTCTCTGAGCATCTTTGCATTTTACTGGCAAAAAATAGGCTTCATTTCTCTTAAGTATCACCGCAAAGAAAATAAGACGGATTCCACCCTGCCTCCTATATAATCTACTATATATTTTGTCTGAGTACTTATGACAGGGTGTACTATTAGTAATGATGGGTGATTCAGAGACAATAGGGGGATTGTCATACACCAGGCATGATCCCATCTATATCGAATAACAAAACTTTCAACTGACGGGTGGAAATGTCAGTTCATTTTGTAGGAGTGATTTTCCTTTCTCTTTCCAATGGAGATTTGCTATCTTTGGATTTCACTGCAATGTGATGTCACTCGCTGTAGTACTGAAGAAGCAACTGCTCTTGTGAGTAGGAATGGCAAGTAAAAATGCGAAATGACCATTAGTCTTGATGCTCTGATCAAGTTTTAATTAAGGAATATTTTTATTTTCTCTGTTCTAAATAATCCCCTTTAACACTTCGAATAGTAAAGTGGGACTGAGAGGAAAAACTGTTGTCTCTCTGTTCCAGCATCATCCTCTGACTTCATGTGAAGAAGGAGAGATTGATACATATTTTCTAAAGGTAGGGAAAATAAAAGACACTATAGAATGTATATGTTGCACAGTTGCAACAGTTTTAGAATATTCAGATGCCCACCATGCAAACAAATGCTTACCTGAGACCCCAAAAGCAAGGGGGAAACAAAGGGAAAAATCCATTCTCTTGTATTTGAAGACACATCAGTAAGATCTCACTAAATCTGAAGCAAGTCAGAAGCTGGTTTCATTTTTCGAAGTGATACTAGAGATATTTAAGAAGGTCTTAATAAAAAAAGTACAACTGAGGTTTTTTTTTGTGGCCAAACATACAGAAAAAAAAAACAAAATTAAAAATTCTGGTGCACATGTAATCAAAATTAATCTTTAATGTTCCAAGGCCAAAATCCATAGCTTCTTCCACAGGAGAAGGCACTCCTGGACTGACTACTCTGACAGAATGGCAAGAATCAAAAGAAAAGACCAGATAATATATGTGGACAAATGCTAAACATTTAGCCATATAGGGCCAAAGAACTCTCTCTTAACAGAAACAGTGCAACCCTCTTTGCTTTGTCCCTGTCAAGCTGGACTGAATTGACAGCAAAAACAACCTTATACCTTAGAGCATAAAGGAGAAAAGTACATTTGGACATCTCAGAACTACACAAAAGACTCTGTCCTCACCCTTTATCATACCAGAATTTTACTCCTTGTAGAGTTTTATTTTCAAGCTCCGAATTCCTGTTTCTTTCAGAACTCTTTTTTAACAGATTCAATTCTTGCCGTACTAAAAATTGATGACCAAATTTTAAAGCACTCCTGACTTCAACAGATAAATAATTGAGGAGTGTATCTTCCCAACAGTTGTGCCGGTGTGACTCCCTCACTCTCAAATTAATGATTCCTCTTTCAAGTTACACAAAATATCCCAAATCCAAAAGTTCATAGAAAGAAACAAAAGTCTGAGGTAATTAGAATTGGTGGAAGTTGTAGAGCTATCTGAAGGAGACGGGTGACTTCTGAGGAGTTACTGGAGAGGAAAAGGCGATTACAGCAAATCTGAGCTCTTTGAGCCAACGCATGTTGCTGGGCAAGAGGAATGGGAGAGAATCATTTCTGTGCATTCAGGAATTTATTTAGATTATGTGGGCTAAAGGGCATTGAAAATTCTTTCCTTGTTTCCTGTTAGCAGGCAGAGCCATCCCAACACAATTAACTCCAAAATCCATTTAATAAAATCACAAATCACATTTAAAAGCAGCAGTAGGTCTCCCCCATACCCACGGAGCCACACACAAAGCACAAAAGCCAAACACAGCTAAGAGAATTTGGTAAAGGAAGTTCATGTCACTCACTACCTCCTTGCTAATGAAATTTGTGAGAAGCTGCAAACTTGACCACACTGTTGTTTGGGGATGTTTGGCTTTTCTAAGCAACCATGTACTCATTTTTCTCTAATTACTTATACTTGTCATTTTATTGGCAGCCTGTGACAGTGCTCAGTCACCCTCATAGTAAAAAAGGGTTTCCTGATGTTCAGAGGGAGCACCACTGAGAAGAGCCTGGCTCCATCTTCTTTGCTCCCACCCTTCAGGTATTTATATACATTAATAAGATCACCCCTTCAGCCTTCTGTTTACAGTCACAGCTCTCTCAGCCTTTCCTCATAGGAGAGATGCTTCAGACCCTTCATCATCTTTGTGGCCCTTTGCTGGACTTTCTCCAGTATGTACATGTCTCTCTTGGACCGAGGAGCCCAGAAATGCACACAGCACTCCAGATGTGGCCTTAACAGTGCAGAGCAGAAGGGAAGGATCACTTCCCTTGACCTGTTGGCAACACTTTGTCTAAAGCAGCTAAAGATACCAATTCACCGCTTTTTCAGCAAAGTCCCATTGCTGGTTCATGTTCATCTTGGTGTCCACAAGAACACCCAGGCCATTTTATGCCAAGCCGCTTTCCAAATATCTTTTTTATTTCATAAGTAGAAGGAGACTGAGTATCCCAGAAAGGGCCAACATTGGTTAAAAAGTAGAAAGGATTAAATACTTGAGCTCTAGCTTGGAAAAGGGCCATAAGACATGTGTAGTGTACAACCACGTGAGGACATCAAGCCATGTGGAACGCATCTGACAGGTCTTGAACCAAGGAGGAAGACAATTTTGTGACAGCCAACAAGGTGGTTGGTTTACGGACATGGATCACCACCAACCCACAAAGTCAACATGTATTCATGACTTGAGAATCTCCAGCAGTGTATGTACAGTTTTATCAGTTTGGGAAAATGCATTTGGGTAAGAAAACTGTATCTTCCCGTGCTCACAGTGGAAAACAACATTGTATTTGTGATTATTCTTACAGGGACCCCATTAGTAAGTTTTAAACTATCACTTTGTGGCCACAGGTTTTAGGGGTTCATTAGCATGCATGAACTCTCCCTCCAAACCATATTAAACTGATAAAAATTTGTTTTTAACTCAAGCAGTGTGGTCTGTACTCAAAATTACATCGCTCCCAATTTCAAGTACCGGCTGCATTAGCACACGGGAGCCAGAAAGTCTAGCTGCTGGATAAGGTGCTCCATCTTTTGATGGAGATTATTAAAGTATTTAGCCATTACTGATAATGTGATTTACCATGCTATTATAATCATTATTAACAGTACTTACGTTGCTTCTAGAACTTCAAATCATGGACAAAGCAGTAACTAAACTGGATTCTACCTGAAAGTGCAATCTTTCCCTCCAATATGTTCCCCAAGCCCTGTGGAACCAGAGGTACTTCAAGGAAACACAGTAGGCTTTCTCAACTCGTAGAACTATTGCTAGCACAATTTTGGCCTGGACCAGCTTGTTCTGCCTGGAAGAATTCATAACTGTGGCTGGATCATAACAAGGATGAAAGACAATGGACCATTCCCAATGTGGATATAGGCACTCCATGCCAGTTGAGCCTTGACTTTGTTTGCTAGAGTGGCTGCTGTAGGAGAGCTTTGCTCTTCCCAAGCTAGGAGATGAGAACAGAAAATGTGCAGAGATCTATTTATATTATTGACAGATTCTGCTGATGGCAGGTAGGGGTCTGTAATGTGCCTCAGGAGGGGCAACCCTAGCTTAGTAAAAATATCAGTCCTAATAGTAGTAATAAAGCTAAACAAAGAAAGAAATGTGTGTTTGCATTGAGAGCAGCACACCTGCTATCCTTTATTTTACCTTTTCCTTCCTCTGCCACAAAGTCCACGTGCCTTTTGCAAGCTGGGACTGCTAAGCAGGACTCAGCTGAATTCACCTGAGCTGGTGCAGGACACTTGTTTTGCAAGCTGGCTGATCACAGTGAACCCATTGTGGGTGGCCCCACAAGAGCTCCAGGGATACTTCAAAGGAAAGGCACTGAGATGGGGGAGGGAGGAGGGAAGGAATTTGCATTTTTAATGTGACACTTCCATGAATGAATAATAAGGGATTTGTAAGGCTGGGCACCAGGAATTAGAAGAAAAAAAACCTCTTTCCATTGGTGCTGCAGCTAATTCTTCAGGCCTGTTTTCCAGTGATATTAACACACAGTTTCTTCCTGCAGAGGCTTTGTGCAGCCAAATCAATTAAAGATGTCCATCAGTTAAATAACAAGCTACTCTAGGAAAGGTGGAGCTGAGAACTTAATCTTATGATACCTGCAAGCTGCCAAAGTGGGTAGCTGGACTTCTGTGTGAGGTCTTCAGGCTTTTTTAGAAATGGACTGTACAGGGTAATAATAGGAAAACTGAGCTATGTCACTAAAGTGATGCAGTTGTCACAATATCCCTTTAAAATATAAGCGTTGGGTATTTTTGGTTTGGTTTGACTTTTTTTTTCCCCCTTCAAGGTTCAATACTTAACGTGCAGCATGGCAGGATACTCATCAGGAGTAACTCAGCAGCACCTCCTCTGTGCTTGGGCCCTACTGTGAGAGAAATGGGAGAACAGAGTGACACATTCACTGTGGCTTTGTGTATCCTCATTACTACTGGCCTCGTTACTGTAAGCATTTTAATGACCTACAGGAGACAGGACGCCTTGCATATATCATTTACAGCTCCTTAAATACTGGTCTTCCATCAAGGAAATCTCTTATGTCACTGCATGTGCTGAGAAACCTCACTGATGAGCACAGCCCAGGAACCCCATCAGAAGTAAAAAAAGACTTCTTGTCCAATTGAGTTTCAGTTGAGTTTCAGGCAACTCCCCCCCTCAGTGGCCAAACTGCATCCTAAACCTATATTCAATCTGAAAGAGGAAAGATTCCTTCTCTCCTGTCATCATGGTAACAATGAAAGATGGATTGACCTTTCAATCACATCTAACCAACTGCAACCGGGTGCAGGAAATTCAACTAAGGCAGGATGGAACTGGTGGAGAGGTTACCTAAGAACTAACCACCTGGGAACAAAACAGGAGATGTGGTCCTGTGCTTCTCTCTAGCGTGGTGTTTCGTTGTGATACTGGGCAAACTGCTTAACTGTGTGCTGCTGTTCCTTCAGTCGCTAGAGCACAGTTAGTATAGTGTGCTTTCAAAGGCATTTGGAGATCTCCAGATGATAAATTGTGCTACAGAGGTAGATAGAATGCTACTCCTGTTGATTATTATAGTAGAAAAGGACAGAACGAGGATTATTTCCCCCTCTTGTAGATTCCAGTATAAGAAGTGAAATAGAAAGCTATTTCTGGAATCATGCAAGCCATAAAATAAATAGCATAACTACTATCTCACATGAATATCAGAATTATTTTTAAACTTAGATTATTAAAAAGGAAAGAATTATCAGAACACACAGCAGTCTGCTTCCAAGAGCTGAAAACAATTTATAGATGATGTGTCATTTCAACTGCATTTTCAAGCTGAAGTTCAAAGAGGTCTGAAGCATAAATAAGAATTTATTTTTAGACACCTTATTCTAATATTTGCCGTACTTTAATCTTTCTAATGTAATGAAGAATATAAAACCACTTTTCTTGCTGCTGGTGAGGCTGGACTCCTGTTCATTATATTGAGCAGCTTGTAGCTGTGAATCACATTACAGTGAAAGAGGCAGCAGCCCTAGTTTTGAGTACAGACTCCCTGAATATGGAGCTGCATTCTGTAATATATTTAAGCATTTAGTTAAAATATCTGGAAGCTATTTTAGTAGGTACTAGAATATTGTTCCTACTCCCTGGTGTTTTATCAAAACCAAAAAGAAACGAACACAAAGCACTGGAACCGTTGGAAGCAAGCATAGCACAAATCTTCACGCTGGCATGTTAGAAGTATTTAAGGGCTACTTTGAAGTAATTATTAATTTTTGTTTACCTGCTATGCTGACTATAACACCGGGGCTAAGGGAAATGACCAGCAGCTTGCAAAGACCGATAAACTAGGCAGCCCTTTTTCATATTCAATATCTAACTCTTCCCCAGCCTGGAGATCACCAGTTTGTCCCACCCTCTGTTTTGTCTTCAGTTTTACCAGTGGGGTTTTCTCAAAAGCCTGGGAGGAGCTATGATAGCTTTATGCACTTCACCAACCTCACTGTCTAGTTAGGTCAGTTAGTGGCAATAAACACAAAAAAAGCTGAGTTAAGCCCCACAGTCCAGGGGGATCTTTTTTTCTTAGACCTTGCAATGCTCTCGTTTGCTTCTCTAAATGCTTCATGTGTTTTATTTCTCATCCATTTTCTTAAACATCCCTAAATAGCTTGCATCAAAGATCAGGGTATTGGACTGGATGGGTTTCTGTGTCTTCTCTCTCCTCTTCCAGTTATCCAGGCTTGTGTGCAACCAGTAGAAAGGAGCAGGCAGCTCCCAAAGGTGTTTCATCCACTAGACAGTATTCAAAGAGAGCCAGGGCTGCTCAGCATCTGGTGATAGCTACAGTTTTACAATGAGCAGAGAGGAGTTCAGAGAGCTCACCTAGACTGAAAACCTAACTTTTAGATGGATGAGTTAAAGAAGATGAATCTGCCTTACTCCATTCGATTTCAGTCTGCCCTTTCTTTGGGAATCACCTTCCTTACTTCAGGGTGAGTCCCCATCAATGGACCCAGACACAGCAGTGGAAGTATTAGTGGAGGTTGTTGGTGGGGGGGATGTGCTTTCACCCGAAACACCTTCAGTGAAAAAAATGCAGTGGACTGGAAAATAATGCAATGCTACTAAACCCAAAAGAAAGTGTCAACATGAAGAAAGATGACCTACTACAACTCAATACAATCAATTACACAGCAGCCCCAATAGATGGGATCAGCATGCTTTAAATACACACAGCTGAGTTCCTCCTACCGAGCAAGACATTAGCAGATCAAATTAATCCCCAAAGCACTTCTACTGAAATTATCAGATACATGCAACAGATGTTTTTGCTTCATTTATCTAAACATACACTTTGAGGAGAGTGAGGTGCAAATAAAAATCTCTTTGAACTTAAAAGGTAAGAGCTTGGGAGCAAATGACACAACTGTGCTCCTCCAGTAGCCTCCAGCAAGTTACTTAACCTCTTTATATCTCAGTTTTGCTGCCTTTAAAACAAGGATATTGATAGCTCTGCACATCAGAGGGGTGCTCAGGGGTAGGTTAGGACCAGCAGGATGAAAGGCGTGCAGGGCTTTTCCTAACATCTCTATTATAACATCTTCAGTTTGTCACACTCTTTCACAGTCCATTATAAAAGGAATGTGAGACATGGAACAGTGTTTTAGCATTGCATGCTTCAATCTCTGCTCATTCGAATGAGAACAGTACTGGGGTTCACGTTGAGCTCTAGAACTGACAAGCAGGGTTCAGTTAATACCACTCTGTAATATCCTTTTATATATCCTTTTTTTTTTTTTTTTTTTACAGTTGGCTACATGCAATTCTACTGTCTATAGCTTGAGAATCAAGCCCTTGGTCTAAGCCCTTGTAAAACCTGATAGCATATTTCTCATTATGTCCATAGTAATTTCAATTATTTTCCTTTGTCTAAGACTTCTGTTACGCTCTGAAGCCCGTGGACATTTTAAGTAACTACCTTTTTTATTAGCTGACTCAACACACGACAGAAGATTATTCTGTCCAATTCTTCTCTTGAGGTCCTTTTAGCAGCCAAAGTCCTTATATGCCCTCTCTTCATGTTATCATAGTATCTGCAGGGACAGAAGCACTTAGTGAGTTTGCCCTTAAAACACACCTTTGAGAAGTGTGTTTGAGAAGATTTCTATCCATTTTTAGAAGAAGAATTGGCACAAATTAATATATAATTGAGACAGAAAACTAGTTCAAACACCATTATCCACATTTAAGGAAGGGGAGATAACAAAAATGAACTTAAGGTTTTCCCATGGGAAAAGATATGTGTTAAAAGCAAGAACTAAGTCGGGATCGTCCCTTCTCCATCCAGTTCCCTACCAGCCATCAAATCAGTCCTTCAGTACAAAGACTGAAAACAAAAATAGGTTTTGTGCATTCTGGAACATAATAGCTTAATCATGTCTTGGGCTTTTCCTTCTATAGAAAGACAAAGATGGAAGTGCCCGAGCTGGGGCTGTTCTTCTTCAAGAAGCAACCTCACTTTTGTCAATGCCTGAGTCTCACAGTGGAAGAGCCAGCAATGTTGGCTGTCCTCTGTAGTGTCAGAGTAGTCAGACATATCACATCTGTGTTACCCGAAGGTTTCCCTGGGATAGAACTCAGATTCTCAGGCAGAATGTGCCACTTCCCTTCCAGTCCTTTGCTGAATGTCACCACTGCCAACGTGCCTCTAAGGAGCTTTACCACAAACTCACATCTACTTGTTGTCTCTCTCTGTGTCAAACACAGGAGGCTTAGGCACAGTCTACCACATCTAGGCCAAAAGGCTTAGTGACCAAAGCTAAAAAAGCTCTACACCTTTTCTAGCAAGTTGTGTGACACCTTAGCACAAGTTCCAGTCTTCCTTAGCATAATAACAGCATAACATAATAATAGTGTGAGTACTTCCAGATCCAAGAACACAGAAAAAAAACAAACCAAAACCCCAAACTGTAATAATGCCTTAGGACCACAGGACCCAGAGAAGACCCAGAGTCAAGTGATACGAGATGCACTATGGGATTGCAGGGCTTAAGAAACATGGATTTGTAAATTGGCCTTGAGGCTGAAGATAATGCCTTAGTACTTTTACATTAAGCAGTAGACCTGATGCACCTTAAGGTCTTGCTTGAGCTGGAGCTAGGGCTGTGGATAGAAAGCTACTTAGATTCAAGCATATTTCAGTCTACTTTTCATTTGCATGGTAGGCAATTTTCCTTTCTGTATCACTTTCACATTGCGTTTTTCATCTCCTTGTTTCCCCAAGAAAAGCAACAGCAAACAAAGTTTGTGTCCAAGCAAAAAAACCTCATCAGCATTCTGAAAGAAGGGTGTAATGTGACATTTCCAGAAGATCTTTCTCCCTCTGGGATTCATTTCTCCAGGAGTTCAAGTGCAAACATACAGAAAGGAACATAAAACCCAATGAGCAGCTCTTTCAAACGAAAAAAGGAGGGAAAAAACCCCACATAAAAAAAAAAATAAAAATCCCCAAACCTTCAAACAGTGGCCTTCAAAATCAAAGCCTTCAATTCCTTCTGAAATGACATCCTCATCTGAAAAATAGGCTCAATGACAGGACTGTTTCTGCTGCCTCAGGTTCTGGGCACTGTGAGTTTCATTTAAAAAAAAAAAAATAAAGAGATGCTGAAACTAATATTAAGTTCAGAACAAGACTTTGTAATCTTGCTAAATGCTAATAGAGTTTTAATGCTGTTTTCATTAACTTTGTGCCCTTTCATATAAAGCTGGAGGGCTACTCAATGATAAGAAAACCCCACTGATGTAGTCGTATGAATGGATGCTAAGTGTGAATTCTGGAAGCACTGGGCAATGCTCACAGCAGGGCTTTGACAGGATAAAGATTTTATGGAGTGTCATATCAGGACTTGTTGAGTAGGCTGAATGTCAAGAGTAAAAGCAACAGCAGGAAAAAATGAAAGCATGAAGATCTCTGAAGTCATGCTTTTTTTTTTTTTTTTCCCCTTCCTGTTGGAAACTGCAATTAAAAAATTAAGTTTCCTCTATAAGTAGCTGAAAACCTAATAGGAATCTTCAAAAGAAGATTAAAAAAATAAAAACCTGACAGAGAGCAAACCCTGCCTTTCACTGGAAAGCCAGAGACAGGCTGACAAAACACTTCTAAACTTTTCCAACACATTTCTTCAGGGGATTTGGTTATCTGAGTTGCAGCCTCAAGCCTCATACTTTGTTTGGGTTTTTTTTTTTGGAATGGGGGAGTGGGTTGTGAAATATGAAAACCAAGCATGTCCCTGTATGAAAGTACAGATGTGAGAGGGCAAGAACACGTTTGAGTTTTTTTCCCCAGTTCATTCATGGACCTACTTTTGATTCACAAAAGTCCCTGCAGTGGAACATGCACCTGAAACTCAGGAGCAGCTTCACCAGCTCCTACAGGACAGGAAGGTTACACCTGCTGAGCATCAGGCATGTGCTCAAGGCTCTGCTCCAGCTCTTCTTCCATTTTTTTTCCCCTGTCTGTGAATACAGGTCAGTCATGACACTCATTTCTGTATGTATTGCCACATAAAAAGCTCTCTCACCATGAATGTTAAAGCCAAAATTACCCTCACTGATCTCAGCTATTGTCTCTCTATACAGAAACATCTCAAGCACACAAGTTCTCCAAAATTAACGTGGGTGTTAAAGACAGAAAGAGGTGAATTCACTTGTGCCTGTGGTTGATTTTCCCCACTTACGAAAGAGAGGATCACCATAATCTGCTTGACCTACCTGCCTCATTTTCAGGTCTGAAAAAGGTCTGAGTAAGTTACTCCAGTGGGATAACTCAACAGCAAGGAAACACTGAAAACAAATTTAGCCATGTCACTGGTTGAAACTCAGTAGGTAAATTAATCTCATCGTATGAAGTTAATACACACGATCCTATCTAGGCAAATAAAATGCCCTCCAAATATTACAGGAATTCCCTATGGCTACTCAGTTTGGAGCTGCTCCTCAACCACTTCAGGCAGGTTGTATGAGCTTATTTGGCTGTGCGGAAGTTTCTTCTCTACTGGAAAGTAGGATGGATACTTTCCTATCTTCTCAAAGGAAGTCAGGAGGGTTATTGACAAAAAACAGAGTGGCAAATTCAATTATCCAGACATTCGGGAGGTGTCAGGGATTCAGGAAAAGACTGAGCATCCCGGGGATGGACAATGCAAAGAAGCTGCAGGAACCAAACCATGGAAAGGTACGTGGATTAATCTGTCAGTACCACCTTTCCCCACTACCTGGGGCTATTACTGGCTTCATCATCTCCCATCTTCCTTCTCACAGCTGCCCCTTTGTGGGAGGCAAGGACAAATTCTGGCTACACAGAAGCAAGATGCAAGAAAGGAGGAATTCAACTAGGGATCTGGAGATGTATATGAAGCAGAAGCAATTCTCATTTGGAACCGTGTGGTATGCAGGGTGTGGTTTTTTGACCATACTGAACCGTTATGTTGCTTCCAGGAGGAAAAAAAAAATAAATAAAAGAGATTGGTCAGCTTCTGCTGAGACAACAGACACACATACTCTGGATCCCTGCTGCAAGGGAGAAGTGTTTATCGGGTCTGTCAAATGAATTAATATCATATTAGATGCAACACCAGCCTGTAAGCCTTTTTACCTTCCACTTTAGCCAAGACCAGCTGGAACATTTCCAAACTCTTCCTCAGTATAATACTCCGAAGCCTGGAAGCAAGAATGTTTTCTGCAGAAGACTTGCCGTTGGCATGTATAACCCTTATCAGCCCAGCCCACACTCAGTCCAGCCCATGCACAGTCACAGCAAACACCCAGACTGACGTTTCAATGGACCTCTACCTCCAGATCCTGTTAGTTTTGCTAAATTCAAGTGGCGCTTCCACTTGTGACTGACAATTCAGCTCAGAATTAGGGTACCCAGTGCAGACATCAGCACGGCCCTGTCTCTGCGTGCAGTGGCTGTGCAAGCTCCACTCACAGTCACTGAACACTAGACAATACACTCTGTGAAGCCCACATAGCTAATTTCTCCATAGAAGACCCGTTGGGCTCAATTTGGTTGCCTGCAGACAACGTTTTCTTCCAGTTGAGACCTACTAGTGTATAAAAGACATCCACATAGGACTGGGAACTATGAGGTGACATCCCTGCCCTTCTGGGCTGACTGCTGCGATGCAGGTGACATAGGCTTGGGAAACTCAAATGAAAGTAGACGTGTATGTGTGAACAACTGCACTGATCCCTTCCAAGTGGACAGATGAATTGCTGTCCAGGTTTCAGTGTCCAGATCTCCACTAGCTCTAAGGGGAGTTCAGAATACCTGGCTCTCACGGAGGTGCACTGACATCCAAAATACCTGTCTTAATCTTGAATTTCAGTCTCAAAAAGGATGAGAGAAGAAAAAGTGGTGGAGTGACCTGGAAGATGGAAATCTGCTTTCCTGGCTACTGAGGAGCTTTTCTCTACTGTGTCTGTAGGTACCATGACCTTAGCAGAAAACACAAAAAAAAAATTAAAGAAAAAAGAAAAAGAGATTATATGGACTCACAGTGACATTTTCTGTACCCATGGAAATAAGCTCATTAACTTCCTGGGTGTTTAGACAAAAGCAGACCTCATGACCACTCATTAAAAATAATACAAACCAAAAGAATGGCCATCTCTTCGACTTACAAAAATGAATTAATTTTCCAATGAAAAGGGAAAGTATTCAGCATTTAATCACCGCAATAGAAAGTAATTTTAAAGCACTTTGTTTTGCATTAAGCAACTGAAACCAACAGTATCCATTTTACAAGATATTTCACAGTGAAACTATTCCGTTTTCAATGGAGGTACTGATATACATATGAACAGTACACCATATATGGACACAAATGCATGCATATAATGATAGAATTACTTAGGTTGGAAGAGACCTTTAAGATCATCAAGTCAGGTCACTGCTAAACCATGTCCCTCAACACCACATCTCCATGGCTTTTAAACCCCTCCAGGGATGGGGACTCCATCACTGCCCTGGGCAGCCTGTTCCACTGCTTGACAACTCTTTCAGTGAAGAAGTTTTTCCTAATGTCCAACCTAAACCTCCCCTGGAGCAACTTGAGGCCATTTCCTCTTGTCCTATCCCTTGTTATTTGGGAGAAGAGACTGACATTAGATATACATATTTACATGAGATATAAAGAATATTTTTTTTATTTTTTTTATGATGAGGGTGGTAAGACATTGGAGGAGAAGCTGTGAATGCCCCATCCTTGAAAGAATTCACAGTCATGTTGGATGGGGCTTTCAGAAATCTGATCTCGTGAAGATGTCCCTCCTCACAGCAAGGGCATTGGATTAGAAGGTCTCTGAAGATCCCCTCCAACTCAAACCATTCTACTATTCTATGATCTAAATGACCACTCATTTACTCAACAAGCTCATTTACTTTTACTTGTTCCTGAGAGCATTGCTGCTTAGCTACTTTTTCAGCACCTGAGGATGACTGTTTCATTCCTTTTTCATTCCTTTTATCCCTGACTGCAATCATTTCTGTGAGTTTATTCCATCCACCAAAGTTCAGGGTTTTTTCCCCATTCGTAAGCACCCCAGGTTTTGGGTGCATGTATGTGCACAGATGTGTCTATGTATGCTTTAGCAAAGGATGAATGTGTTGACTTTACAGAAATTAAATTGAAAATTTAATTGAAAATTTTTAAAAAAAATGTATTGAAATTACCACTTGAACACAGCATGAAAACACAAAAATGCCAGCACATTACAAAATTTAGTATATTCACAGATTTAGACAATAAAGTGTCCTAGGATTACTACCTTTCTTTGCCTACATTTGTCAACAGTTGACTTGAGACTCAAGTTTTGCTGTATCCCTGTACAAATGAATGACAGAAATGACTGTGCCTTTGACTACTCTTAAATACTCCTGCTGTCACATTGGGTCCTCTAATCCTGCAAAAAGGGAGGAACATAGTTGGGTACTCCTCATAGTATTCCTTCTGGCTTTAGTCTTATATGGTTACATGGGAGTTCAAACCCAGATCTTGCCCTAAACCCAGAATAAGGATTTGCACAATGGATTTCTACCATAAATCAGGAGGGTATGAGACATGCAAAAGGGGCTACCATTTAATCTGTTCTGTAATTGCTTCACTGCTTCAAATATGTGAATGACTACTGAGACAGACATTAAACAGGCACAGTTTCCTCCTTGATAGCAAAGGCACAGGAATGAGAAGCAGAATGCTCCAATTTTGGTCTTTTCATCAATAAAAACTTCAGTATTCATTGAAAGTAGAAAAGCCATAAGAAAATAAGAGAGATTCTTCCCTCTCCCCTATGTCTGAACTGGTGTGGCTGTTCCCTTACCAACTTGTGTCTTGGTTTCTCTCAGGAAATTTGGATTTAAGGTAGAGGTTTTCTTCAGTTTCTCATCATGTCAAAATCAAGAAGGCATTGGAGATGGAGACTGTTCTCTTGTGATCTCTTGGAAAACCCAAGCCATGAAAATTCCAACTCTCTTTGGCAATGTAGTACCTGTTGAGCCCAAATCTGCCATGGATATACCAGGTACCCTCTGGCTCAGTGAGATACTGAGCACAGGGCAGGAGAAATCTCAGTATTTTAAGATCTTGTTACAAACAGCAGCAGAAGAATATATAGCTCAAATCCAGCCTGGAAAATCTGCTCTCTAGACTGGTGAGTTTAATGATATCTTAAAAAAACCCCAACCCTGTGATATGCTTTGACGATATTAAAAATATACTATACATTAAGAGCTATAGAACCTATTTCAAAGAATTTTACTAACATGATTACGCTAGCAATAAAACCAAAAATAAAATACAAAACCCAAGCCAAAAATAAAGCTACACACATTCCTTTTTACTCCCAGGGTACAACTTTTTACGTGTAAATCAAACCTGTTCTGGGCTTCAAGGCACTCACCGAATCAAGTTACTGATTTTTTTGATCACGTGTAGACAGCAAGAGAAATTTCTGTCCATCAAGCAAGGTGAACGTCTAGTGGGCTGAATCAAAAGATCAGAGATCATACTAATGGGCCCTTTTTTGACCCAGGAAAAACATATGTAACTGAATATGTGCCTGACTGAAGATCAGCATCTGCTACTGCCCAGCAAAACAGTTGAGTAAGAGCCATCACTAAGTAGTTCACAGTAAACACACTGGCAAATTACCTAGGACCAAAGAAGAAAATCAGAAACTATTGCTAGCAGTAGATGGCAGAGAAACATAAAAAAACAGAGGCAAAAATGGCTATCAAAATGTATTTTATACCTATAAAATTAGCCTTAATGAACTATAAAATAAACAAGCCTTAATGAACTACAGCAGCCACTTACAATTATTTCTGTACTAATAAGCTTGGAGAATATATTTGCCATATACTGTTCAGTAATAAGATATCCTTCAGAATATGTGATGTATTAAAAGAGTTGCCACAAAAGGTTGCTACAAATTAGAGGGATTCCAGGAAACTCATGTGTCTGTCACCCCACAGCAATATTTAAGTGTCAAAAGAGGAAAATTTCCCAGGCCAACAAATACCCAAATTTGTTCATACAAGCTGAAATACAGGTTTTTATAGCTTCCCTCTCACATTATATTTCTCCTCTAAAGCCTTTTTAACGCTGTGCTCTGGAAAAAAATGTAAATAAATATCAGTCATTGGGATCTGCTTTGTACACAACATTTAATAGAAATCCTTAATTGCCTGTTGTGAGCATAATACAAATGGTAGTTGTAAAAATAACAGGGTTTTTTCCAAAATCATCAACAGGAATGCCTCTTCGTGTAGAAAACTCTTACAAGGCACAGTACCAGACATCAAAAAACGATCCTTGCAAAAATTTAAATAGAGGAAATTCCACTTTTGCCTAAGAAAGAAACTTCTTTTCCTTGTGAGGGTGGTCAAACACTGGAATAGGCTGCTCAGAGGGTTTGGGGAGTCTCTGTCCTCAGAGGTGCTCAAGACCTGACCAGACACAGCCCTGAGCATCTTCTCTAGGTGACTCAGCTTTGAGCAGGGCTTAGACCAGATGAGCTCTGAAGGTCCTTGACAACCTCAGCCTTTCTGTGATTCTGCAAGGCACTTGCATTTTAGAAGTTTAGTTTTTATCTCTGTAGCATGCTGTCCAATCAAAAATCCAAGTGCATTGAGGACAGTTATGATCAGAGCCTAAAATTGGGTAGACTTTCTTCTACCCCTATTTCAAAAATCCCTCCAATCCAAAGCTATGCAGAGGGTGCTGAAAATATTGCTGTTGTGGGGCTCTTCTTGTGTCTTATGAGGTGAGGCTGAAGGATCTGGGGCTGTTTAGTCTTGAGAAGAGAAGGCTGAGGGGAGACCTTATTGTCCTCTACAACCACCTGAAGGGAAGCTGTAGTGAGGTGGGAGTTGGTCTGTTCTCCCTGGTGACAAGTGACAGAACAAGAGGAAATGGCCTGAGGTTGACCCAGGGGAGGTTCAGGCTGGATCTCAGGAAGCATTTCTTTCCAGAAAGGGTTGT
>WTSP01025420.1:19957-33619 GCA_025331215.1 Actenoides lindsayi | reverse complement strand
GGAATGGGCTGCCCAGGGAGGTGGTGGAGTCACCATCCCTGGAGGTGTTCAAGAGGCAGTTAGATGTTGTGCTTAGGGACATGGTTTAGTGGTTTGGATAGGGCTGGGAATAAGGTTGGACTTGATGACCTTGAAGGTCTCTTCCAGCCAAAACTATTCTATGATTCTGTAAGCATTCTAGAGCTCTCAAACTTCAAGAAGAAAAAGCAGATACCTTGAAAATGTTCTAAAGACAATATGCTTTGGTTGGGTTTTTTTTAAAATCTAAAGACTAGACAGACAATCAAAAGGGATCAAATTACTGCTGTTTAATGAGTTCCTGCTTGTCATCTGAGAGGCAGCAATGGATGCGATGTTATTCTTAGTGTGTTTTGATGACACGACATCAAAACTAATGCATTTTACTCTGCACTCTCAGCAGGCTGTACATGGGATGGCTATAGCGGTTCAGCTAACAAGAGGTAATTCAATCAATCACAGTAATGTGAAAATTGAAGTGATCTACCTCCGCTCTACCTTGTTCATCCTTTCTGTGACAAGAAACTTTGCCCGCCTTCTGAGTTGGGATGATAAGATTCATGGAAGATGCACAGTTATAAATACACTGTCTCCTTCTACAAGCCCTCAACATAGTAATTCGTGACGACCTACTTGTGAGAGAAATGAAATGGTTTATGCACTGTATAGCAAATTCATTCAACACTGGAATGTAAAAAAAAGCCCATTTCAGTGTTAAAATATAGCTATTAATTGGGGAATTAATAGTCTGTCACAGCTTAAGCAACTGCCTTACCAAGCTCAGAAGTAAAAAAAGCCATCTCTCGAGCAGTTTTTTTAGGAAATAAAGACAGTTATTTCTTTAATGACTACTAAAGTCAAAAGGTTCCTTTCCCAGATACATCTAAAAAGTCCAATTTTGAGAGCTGAAACATATTCAGTAAATGAAATGTTGTTGTGAAGTGGACTCCAACTCCTATGAAAGGCTAATAAAACTACAAGGGATATTTCAGAAAATTCTCTGAGTAGGGCGGAATTATAATTCTTTTTTTAAAGACAGTTTGAGAATCTCACATCAGAGAGATAAAGGCAGTTAGGAGTTGATTATTTATATATGGAACAGACTATATATTATCACAATGTGGATATTTCTAAGGTGTATCCAAGGAGGTGGATAGCTAATACAGTCATAGTAACCACTGCATTATAACTCAGTCAGGTCTGAAGTTAGGAGGGATTTTTAGTTTATTTTTTTTTATTTTCATGTTAATGAAGGCCTGGGAAGAAAAGACGACCACAGAAACAGCCCTGAACAAATCCTCTACCCTTGGCCTGATTTCACTCTCAGGTTTAAGGAATACCTCCCAGATAACTGCTTGGAGAGAGTAAGTTGTCTGCAAAGGTGAACATAAGCTACAGCACATAGCGGGATGAGGCCATCTTCCAACTGGGTTGACCACCACCAGGGCTTCACTGGACTTTGCTGGGATACAGCACAGCACTTCAATGAGTATATTTTATTGCTTACAATGGTTTTCTGATGACCGAAATGCCAATCAACCTGTTGAACATCAAGCTGTTTAGGTTGCAATTCTACAAGACAGAACTTGAGTTACTGGCACTGGAGAGACAGAAATTCTCTTCCCTTCTGCATCACCCCACGTGACCCCTCCGAGGCGTAACTAGCACCCTGACACCAAACACAGTGTCCCTTCTAAATACATCTTTCTTCATGAACAAATGTACTACTCTCCTAAGAGTCTTTCCTGCTAGTTTCTCTACCTAAACTGCCAAAATATTTCTTCTTTAAGACACTCTTACAAAAGAAAAACCTCTAGTGCTGGTTTTTAAGTTTACTTCCAGGGAACACCGATTGAAAATTACTTTGCTTTGACAACCCCACAAAGGATAACAGTCTTGTAAAACTTTCAAGCAGCTTGGATATCAAAGAGAATCATACCCTGCCATTTAGTAAACAGCACTGATTAACTACGTGCTGCCCTATTCCCAAGAAAATCTGAGACTCCTTCTCTTAGTAAACATTTTTTTTTCCCACATTTACATCTCAAGAACACAGACAGGGAGTGTGCCTCTGTGTGTCGAAACCTGACGTCCTCAGAGCTTCTATGAAATACTACTGTGGTCATGCCCACAAAGGGGAAAAGCAACATCTACATTCTGTCTTTGCTGCTGATTTTGGAGATGCAGCACAGCTATAATTCTGGTGGCTGTGTTGTTTCCATAGAAAAAAAAGGTTTGTTAAGACTGTATTTCTAAGTTACTTAGGGAGAAAAGACAAAGAAGAATAACAGCGCTTCAATATTCTGAGTACAGGCACTGAAGATCTGTATATTTGCCAGCATCAGAATCCTCTTTTTCAAGCTTTCTACTTCACATACAGAAGTTTTAATACATCACAGAACCAGCTGAGACCAAAAAGGTGATGAAACACAATTTGTGGCTTTTTGTTGGATCAACATGTGCTGGTGCAGAACTGGGCACTCAGGGCTTCCTGGTGCCCCACACACCAAGCTCAGCACTCAGTGGCAGCAGTCCCATCCATCAGGTCAAGAGCAACTTTTTCTCCAGAGAAAAAGAAGCTGGTTTCACCTTATCGAGAACCACGCATCTTCCCAAACTGACTTTGTTGCAAGTCTGCTCACTCCAGAGCCAAGGGGCACCAGGATGAACAACGGACTCCCTTCGGCTGCTCTTCTCTGCTCCTGTCCTTCTCACAACACTTAAGATCTCGCTGTGTTTTGGGGGCTTGATGAGACAGATAATTCAAGCATTGCCAACTGAAAATGTCAGCTAACAGTGACGCCAGAGCAGTTTATAAATCTGTGACGCTCTTATAAAGACCTACATTCTCTCTTCTCCTGGGGGCTACTGATTTATGCCTCAGAGAACCCTCCTGAGCCATTAATCATACTGCAAACACCAACTGCTTCCTCCACCAGACATCACTGCTGCTGAGGAAATGAGACTATCCATAGGGGAGAGGGCACTTGCCACTTAATCATTCAGAGATTCTAGACATGCACTTAGGACAACCTTTTCCAAGTTGGAACCTAAATTTTAGGTACCAAAAGCCATATTTAGGCAGTTAAAGGAATGGCTAGTGCTGTGCAAAATTCTAGTTGATATTTCTTCTTTTCACGTAGTATTTGCTTAAGTACTCGTGAATGACATGGTATATGAGGCCAGACAGACCACTGGTCTGAACCAGTATGGCCATTTTTGTGTTGTTTCTAGCAGTCCAAACAGAAGGTGCTGAAGAACAGCCTCTTCCTCGGGCCCTTAGAGGTGTGTCAGCATGGCTAAAGTTTGAAGGCATTGCAAAGCATAAACAATTAATTCTTTGCAGATTGCTTTGGGAAGCTCAGATCAAAGACCTGCCATCCATCTGTAGGTTCAGCACTGTGCCCAGCCACTTGGCCACGAGTGCTCTATTTTCCTACTGACTGCAAAGAAACAGCGTAGAAACCTGAGATGGGATGAAGCAAGCTGCTGACCACTTGGAAGTCCTTCCGACTGTGGATTCAAATCAAGGAATTCACATTACTACTCGTTAATTGAGCTGCAGGAACTGTCTACATGTGAACTTTCAAGATACAGCAAAGGCAACATAATACATCCTCCCTCAGCTCTGTTTCACAGTAGAATTAATGACCTGGCGTTATGTGATGCTTATAAAGACTAAAGACAAAAGACCATGCAGATGGGCAGCAGTCAAGGTCAACCTGTAAAACATTCAGTCATGGTAACCTGACCATGTGATGTCCCACCAAAACATTCTTCTATTTGAAGGTTTGACAAAGTGGGTACAAATGTGAAAATTTCCTGGCACCTCTGCCGTTCTTGCTCAGCTATTAATAAGGTTTTTTTGCATTTTTTTCCCCCATCTCTTAAAATTTCTTTTTCAGCTGGTAATCATTTCTCTTTTCTACACATCTCTATCACACATTTCAACTTGCTGTCAGGGAAATAATTTACCTAACAGAAGTGCAGATGTGGCCATTGCAATCAGGATCGCCTTCAAGAATGTGTTAGCTTAATTTAAGAAATCAGGCCAAGACTTAAAACCAGATCCATTATATTTACATCAGAGAAAATTCAGATCTTGTTATTGACTCGTTCAAATTTGATGCACAAAAGTTACTGCAGAATTAGGATACACCTCAGTCTTCTTGCCAGAGCAAAAATTGAGCAAGGATGCCAGGATCCAAACCATTAACGACAGACTAAAAGACCAGAATTGAAATGGGAAGAATCATCGCCTGGCTATAAATGAAGGAATCTTTTCAAAACAACAGGAAACAGGGTGGGGGGAGGGATGATATTCATAGAATAGTTTCATCTGGAAGAGACCTTCAAGATCATCAAGTCCAACCTTATTCCCAGCCCTATCAAAATCCCTAAACCATGTCCCTAAGCACAACATCTAACTGCCTCTTAAACACTTGCAGGGATGGTGACTCCACCACCTCCCTGGGCAGCCCATTCCAATGTCTGACAACCCTTTCTGGAAAGAAATGCTTCCTAATATCAAGCCAGAACCTCCCCTAGTTCAACTTCAGGCCATTTCCTCTAGTTCTGTCACTTGTCACCAGGGAGAACAGACCAACTCTCACCTCGCTACAACTTCCCTTCAGGTCGTTGTAGAGGGAAACAAGGTCTCCCCTCAGCCTTTTTTTTCTCAAGGCTAAACAGCCCCAGATCCCTCAGCCTTTTCTCACAAGAGACATTCTCCAAACCCTTTACTGGCTTTGTAGCCCACCTCTGTACCCTCTCCAGCACCTCAATGTCCTTCTTGTAGAGAGGGGCCCAAAACTGGACACAGTATTTGAGGTGAGGCCTCACCAAAGCCGAGCACAGAGGAAACTGTGGAAAACATTGAAGAGCTATTGATTCCTGATTGTGCTGCAGAGCAAACACGGCAGTAATGCCACAGCCAGGGCAGAGGGATGAATTGTTTTAGAATTTGAATGGCAGGTGTCAAAGGTATTATGACCCTTAGAGCTCTTGAGAGACTGAAACAAGCTTGAAAACCGAGCTGTTTACAGAGTTATTAAGCCATATGTAGACGCGTGGTAAAAACAGAGACACTAAGTAAAGCCAGCCCCGTGATTTCAGTGTAAAAAGGCAAAAGCAACAGCATGAAACAAAGCTGTCTACGTTTTGCCCTTATTTACAATGTTCGTTAGGTTGAATTATTGCTCGGTTCAGCACTCAGCACAGCAGTTCCTACTCTATAACCTGACATTGCCAGGCAAGAGATGCACCGGGCCAATGTCAGCATTTCTATTGTGTGTGTCAGAACAGGGTGCCCAGACTTGTCCCCCGCTGGAAAAGAGTGACAGAACTGTAAATGCCAAAAGCCACAAAGCCATTTGTCAGTCTTTCCTTCTCTGCCACCTACAGCCTTCACGGTGCCAACAGATACAGGCTCTGATTGCGTTTGTTGGTGGGTTATTGATGTGTCCTGCCTTGGAAGAACACATCCTTTGGGCTCCATATGGTATTTTATGCCCTATCTGCATGTTTGCTGCTATGAGGGAAATGACATCAAAAGGGGCTTAGGCTGACCTAGCAAAATCCCATTTTGCAGAAAGCTATTCTGCTGCCCTGGATTCAAACTCTGAGGTTTAAAACTCTGAGATTAAGATGCTCTTTACTTCCCTAGGCCAGATCACAGGAAGGAGCATTTCTCTCCTTCTCCAAGCACACACAGTGACTACAAGTGCAGGTTTTATGATTCTTACTGCACTGCAAAGAACCAGAGGTACAGCACACAGGGACACTGTAGTGCATGAGGTACTAAAAATACCATCCCCAAGCCAAAAAACCTCAGGTCTGAAAGGGAAAAAACCAAATACCAAAGACAGGCTGTATAAACTCAGCTGTCTGAATATCATCCCCACGGGCTAGGTTACAGAAAACATTTCACCACATAATAAACCCATAAATGAATTAGGGAAGGAAAACTGTGATTTGAAAGAAGAGAAAAAAAATAATCCAAATTATCACAATATTTTCTAGTTTTCTGCAATAATTAATTCAATTTAAATTCAAAACAAGACAGTTGCATATTCGGGAAACAGATATCTGGAGCCTGGTTATTGCTTTCCCATACTGACTTCAGCCCTGCTCTGGAGATGCTGGCCAAGATGTGTTTTTAGCTGTACACTAAAGATAACATGTTGACTGTAATCAGAGTGGAACTCCTTGCTCAGGATATTTCACACTTTTAAAGTTCATGATGGTTCAAAACGCAACTGGTCAAATTCACGTGAAAGGAATGCATCAATGGCTGTTAAAGATTAAATAACTACTTCCTGGACCAGAAAGTCTTTGAGCTTCAAGTCAATCAAGGTTGGGAGAATATTCTGCTGAAAGTTCACTTGCACTTGCCTGTTCTACTCTTCAGTAGCAAAGCATCGCTGTCAACCATCGCTACCAAGAAGGGAAACACTGTTTTAGTCCTCTGGGCTCTCACCTCTTTATTCACTGTCAGATTCTAAGTCTGAGAAGAACAGTAAATCCACAGGGTTTAAGGATTCTATATAACAAAGTCCATGTGTTCAGTCCAGTAACCCTTGTCTGACCGAAGCGTGTCTTGTGAACAGGGAAGGCACTTTCTGCTGCAATAAATTCTTTCAAGAAAAGGGAGCAGAGCAGGCAAGTCATCTTTTCTCTTTCTTTGGCTAACTAGATCAAGATGGTTAAGTTGTCATGGAAAGCATAGTTCCATACATCAAATACATGCAGCAACTTTCTCAAAGTTTGTCGTATCTTTTTTTCCCCCCCTGGAAAGAATGTAAAGATTTAGGATTCCAACAGTCTTGACTGTCACTTTCTGTAGTTGTACACTCACCCAAATGAGTCAAAAGGAGGAGGACACAGAACGTCTCTCTAGCCTAAGATATCTTTAAGCTACGTGAAGACACTGTTTAAGAAAAAACTTCTCTCAGACTCCTACTGTGATACTGTCTTTTTAAATGGTTACTGATGTTGTCCCCTAACAGCAAAAAGAGCAGCTGCAGTGTTGCTGCAGTACGAGCAATGTGACCCAAAAGTTCCTGGGCTATTTTCCTAAGGTGTCAGCAAACAAATGTACAGACACGAGTCCTCAGGAGTTTCTCTGTGTCCTCCGTAGATGCTCTTTTTCTCTCTCTGCCAGACAAAACTGCCCTAAGGGAGCAGTGACATACTTATGGCAGAGGTCTTGACAGGCAGGAATCAGGCCTCAGAGCTCTCCTCAACAGCTGGTCTCTCTGCACGCACTCAGCCCGCAGCCAACGATGCCACCACTGCTTGAGAAAATCATGGGAAAAAGTGCTTTGTACTTTTCAAGGTTCATAAAGTGATCTTTCCTATGGAAGGAACGGGCTTGTTTAACAGTCACGTCTGATACTTGGTGGGGAAATAAAGTGCTCTTTTTTTTTTTTGTCCTTTTGAGAAGAACCATTGATTCAGCATCATTGTTGCAAAAGTAGAAACAGGAAAATAAAATTATAGTGATCGTAGACAATAATGGCATCGTTTCTTTAACTCAGATTTCTCATCGTGGCTACACTCATGAAAGCTCAGGAAGCCTAGCTTGTGTAGCATGGAAATGGCACTTAAACCACTTGAACTGGGTGGCTGGTGCTGCTTCTTTTGGCTCCTTCCTCATCCAGCACAGAGTAAACTCTTTGATGACATGTTCAGTGGAAGTTCTGGCCAGTCATTACTCAACTTGGGACTTTATTCATTTATGTGCATGTATTTTGTAACTAGTACCTAGCTTGAAACAGTTTGTTAAGGTACTTGAAACTTTAAATCCACTGATATTTTAAAAGCCATTTGCGTTGCAATTCAGAATTTAAAAAAATACATAAAAAAAAAGCTCACTGTGGACATGGAAATTCTGAAAAGTTTCTGTTTTGGAAGCCTTCAAAATACACATGTCAAAACTGCTGCACACCATTTGGGGTCAACCTAGATTAAGAACAATTTATAATGACCAGAATGCATACTTGTTCCCCTACAACTCAATGCAGCTTTTGCCTACATTTGTACTGATGGAAAGTAGCTCATATTTTAGGAGAGTAACTCATATTTTAGGAGAGTATTTTAGAAGCATAATAATTGATTTTGCAACCGATGATGAAAAGTAGAGCACTGTGGTTGTTTTTTTTAGAGCTTTCATTATTATCTCTAGGTTCACTTCTATCAAGACATGGATCTCTTAAGAGAGGATTAACTCTCACTTTGCAGTGGAGTTTTAGTGTAAGAATAGTTTGGTTCTCTTACTTTACTTATGGGATTTAGATTAAAGTGTCTCTAGATTTGTTCAACTGTTGATAAGATTTATGATTTCTAGTAGATGGGAATAATTAACTATATCGAAAAGAAATGTCATTATATGATAGATCACCATGATGGACCACATTTTCAAATCAAACTCAGAATAAAACCAGAGTAATGCAACTAAAATTACTGTAGTTGCTCTAGATTAAATCTACAGGACCAATCACTATGCACCCATAAGCAGTGTCTCTTATGTGACAGAAGGATAAAAATATATGTAGGATTTATACATATATATGCCATAAGAACATCCATATTCAATCAATCTAAATGTCCTTCTCACTGACACTGTCCTCACATCAGTGCTGGCAAAACACCTAAGTAAGCATGCAAATGTAGAAACAACTATTTCTCCTAGAAATAATAATGGGCTTATGATCATCCTCATCCAAAACCAATGAGATGGTACTTGACATCCTTCAACAGACTTTTCCTTTAATGGATTTGTACAACTGTACCCAAATTTCAGCATCTAGAATGCCATGACAGGAAGAGTTTCAAAGCTTAAGTACACCTTTTGTGAAGTATCATCTTTCTGTGATTGATTTGAACCAACCTCTGCTAGTTACAGTTGCGAGCACAATGTAGAGAGAAAGGCAACAACTTCATCTTCAGGTGGAAGGATAATGTCAAGTGACATTGAACTCTTGCAAAGCAAAAGAATAAACAAAATCTAACAATTCTTTGTGCTTTCTCTAGGGTAGTTCCAGAGGATAGTTCAGGCTAAGAAATCTATGCTTAAATTCCTGTGAAAGATCCCAGCGAGCCTCAGTATAATGCAGTATCCACTAAGTGCAAGAGTGATATCACACATGCTTTATGCAGGTCTCTGTGTGACATGAGAGGTCTCTAAACCAAAAATTGTCCCCGCCTTCCATCATTTTCTGCCTCAGGGCTCCTACTTGCTGTCTGCAGGAGAAGACTCATTGATACTCTTGGGTTCTGGCTTTACCAGTTGGTAACCGTGCCAGGGCAGCAGGCACGTAGACCTGGAGTGCCAGAGCCATTTGGGTAGCAGAAAAATCTGTACAACTGATACTGTCTCCTTGAATAACAGCCTAGCAAACTCATGAAGAAGCAGACACCCAGAAATGCTTTGTAGAAGACAGAAATAACTTATGAGTCATTCTCCTAGGGTAATGAGGAAAAAAAAAATAGAACAACTTCTTTTGTGTCTTATGCTTTACATTCAAAGCATATTCTTTACAAAGAAAACATACTATAGCTTAAACTTCACTTATGGAATGGAGCTGCTTTGATGTCTCAGCTATCTTGGTAAGGTTGCAGCCCAGTCTCCCTGCTACAGACCAACACTCCTTTTAGGGGTGGATCCAGAGCAAGGACCACCAGAAACTCATTTTTTTATTTGTCCATACTGCAGTTTCCACTTGTTTGTCTTTCTGCTCCTCAGGAGGGCTTGTCTCCAGGGTCTCTTTGGAAAATGTAAGAAGATAGGTGTATTTTGGAATGTATCAGCATATGTGTGAGATGTTAGATTGCCCCTGACTTTCCTTCAGTCCGGGGTCTTATCACTGCTTTTGTATCTCTAATCATATGGACTTAGGATTCATCATTTACCATTGCTGTGAGATCCACATGAAAATCCAACACAAACAGCAGAGAAAAGGGTAAAACAGATGTTTTCATTGAATATCACCTTGGCTTACACTTAAGGATCCACTGTGAGCTCAAACACTCTTTAGTGGAAATCATTTTCATAGGCTACACCTGAACGTGCAGCTAAGATAATTTTTTTCTTACCATAAGCAGCTTCCTAAACTATCTCCCAACCATCTTACAGTCTGATAAAAGACTTAGTGAAAGGCTTTTACCTGTGGAAACCGTAGCTAGATCAACGCTTGACTGAGACGGCGATGATTATGACGATCAACAGCAGAACGGCCAACGCAATGGAGAGAAGGCAGCACTTCCTCTTCCTGGCTCGTAGCTAAGAGGAGAAAGACAAAGAAATGAACACATGGACATGTAACGGGAAGATGGAGAGTAAATCCATGAAGTAATGTTGTTGTTTTTCCATTGGTAGAGCTATTTGAAACATGTCATGTTGTGTGGAGAATTTGTCTATTTTTTTTGGGCTCATCCTTCTGAACAATCCAGATTCTTCCTTTTCAGTGAAGATGTCATTTAAATACCATCACCTTCTCTACTCTACTCTCTTCCTGCTTAAAACATGGTTCGTCTTACACTGAATTTCCAGACTCCGCTTGGAGGACTGGACCTGGGTAAGGTTTCTCAGTTTGGATTTGGTCTGGGAGTGTCACAGCTGCTTTCTGCCTGCCAGGAGAAGACTGTCTCCTGTAAGGTAGAGAGGTCTCTCTCACGCTGAGGTGCACTGAAATCTAGCCAAGCAACAAGGCAGGCTGTTTACAGGCAGGTGACTGTACGTCCAGCATTAACCATACCCTGGTTTCATTCAAGTTAGATATGGTAAAAGAAAATCTGCAGGGTTTTAATTTTGATGTTTGCCTCTTCTAAAACCCATCGGCCTTCCCAGTGACCTCCACGTACATAATGTTGTTTGTTCCCATTTAAGATCCTTTGCAGATAGTTCAATTCCTCTTCCTCCTTTTTGGATGGTTTAGAAGAATGACGTTTTCATGATCCCACAGTGTCAGTAATCCTCTCACCCAACGCACACACACACAAAGTAACTTCAATAAAACAGTTAACTCAGATATTTCCCCTAAGACCAGATCAACCAGTCCTTCAGCCACCAGACTTGGTAACACCATCTTGACACGATAAAACAATTTCTTTCATCCAGAGTTCCTTACCTTCCTTACAACTGAAGCAGCATTCTCATGGGAGAGATTAAGTTACTATTGCTGCTGTTAGCCACTTTTCTGTCCTTTCTTCCCTTAACTACTGTAATCAGCCCTCCCAGTCTGCCTCAGATCCTTTGCTAACTGGTTTACACCGCTCTGCACCACACTGCATTTCCCTTAGGGCCATAGTTCTCCAGTTATTTTGTTCTCCAGGTGTTTCGTCCCCTTACACTGCAAGTGACAGGAGACTCATCTTCTCCACTGCTGCTCACTCCCTTGCAACCCTCCCAGAGCCCCTTCAGTTTTGAAGCACTTCCAGCAGGGAATTGTGTTGAACCACCTCTTCTCCAGAATCAATCCCCAACCAAACCGGTGGTTTTTATTAAAGTGTAGACTCCCTGATTATTATTTTTTTTTCCCAAATTAAAAAGCTCTGTTGTCCTACCTCCATAGCAGGTAATTGGTGACTTATCTTGTCTCTCTGCTTTCAAATTACACATAAATTTGGGGTTGCATAAAAAAAAAAAAAGGTTCTTTCACTGAATCATTCCATGTGCATGTGTTAAGAAGGATCTTTTTGTCAGGTATGTGAGGAAGGAGTGAGTGGGACATACTATCCTCCCCCTCCTCAAACCCTATCTGGAGGCAACCATTTGCTCCTACTTTCCAATCAGTTTACTGTAACTCTTGGGGTAGAATACCGGTGCACAAGGGCTATGTCTCTCTCTAACAATTTTTCCCCCCCCAACCCACAAAGTGATGTTTATTCACAGTGGCTCTGCACCTGCAGCCTTCATTTCTGGACAGGTAGCTAAAATGCATTCTTAAAGCCGAGTGCATGAGACAACGAGCTTGCTACAGCATCCCCTTCTCTTTAAACCTTGATGAATTCCATGCCAAACCAGAAAACCTCCGCTTAAAACTGAAGATTATCTTAAAACACCCAGATGTCCATGCCCACTTTGAAAATGCCAGAGCCTTTCTTTGGTCAGCAGAGGATGCTAACGGGTCATTTAGTTTCAAGCAGCATTCTCAAATATTCCTAATGAGAGTTTTAAGGGCTGTACAGTTATCACTTCAGATGGCTTTTCCATCAGTCCCTTTGAAGAGAGATTCCCTTGTTTAGCCCTTTCTAGCATTACAAGTCCTACTCATTCTTGTTTTGCACCTTTCATAGTCTCTCCCCCTTTTTTTTTTTTGTTGTTTTTAAAGCAAGCATAAAACTCAACCATAAATGGGCTAACAGACTAATCAGAGGGTAGGAGAGATACAGCCAAGCCTGTATTCTGGTATTTGGTTCATATTTTATGACCTTGTCCTGGCTGATAAGTCAGTATAATGATTCCTGCTCTGTTTACAACATCTCTTTAATATTACTATCCTTCACAGCCACATAATTTGCTGCAGGATTCACCTGTTAATTCCTAGTTCTTTCTTTACTTTATATTTCAATAAAGAAAATGTTCAGTTCTTTAAGTCCCTTTAGTCTCCAGTCACAAATTTGTATGTGCCAGAGGAGCAGCAGAAACAGCTTCTGAAGCCTTTTCCACACACACTGAGGAAGAGTGGCCGTACACCCCAGCTTCCTTTTGTCACTTAGGTGGAGAAATACTGATGTACAAGCAAAAGGCAGCAGTTCCCCTCCAGGTACAGATGCACATGCTACTTCAGCAAGGGCTGTGCAAGCTTCCCTTCGTACGTGACCTGATACCCCACTGAGTTGAGCGACCCTGTCCTGTGAAGGGGACAAGCTGGCAGTTGGATGAGCTCTTGAGACCCATTCCCTGCCTTTATCCAAGGAGCAAGATATTGGCACAGAGCAGGTTGGAAGGATTGGTCTCTTCACCAGATAGGATCTGCAGACCACGGTATGGACACCCTCACCCAAACAGTAGATAAATGTATGCTAATAAACCGCATACATAATGCTACTACATATAATTCACTCTGGTTATTACCCTTTGTTTAGGCTAATAGAATCTGATTGCCAAACTGAGATTAACAGTGGTGTCTTAATGCCATCACTGCCACTCTTGAGGGAAGCTGGGAGACACATCCCTATATCTTTAATAACTGCAAGGTACCCACGCACACTGGAAGCACATGAACATCAGAAAGGGAAGCACTCAACAGCTAGGAAATGCTAGAGTTTATGCTTCCCATGAGTGCAGATACAGGTAGTACTTTTCCCCCTTCATCTCCACCAGGATCTCTGCCTTATTCAGTGAATAGGTCATTATTATGCTAGGTACATCATATATGTTTATAAATTTTCCAGTAGAACAAAAAGAAGCGATTCACGATGCCGTCCCTTGAAGCAAAATTAATCTACTCTTACATGGAAATGAGAAACCATTTGCAAACCCATAACACGATCATCTCTCACCAGGACAAGTCCCTTACTGCCACCAGTCAGACACTACTGGGTTTCTGCCTCAACATTTGTAGTTTCAGAACAGCAGATCCACAGCCACAGAACATTTAAGGAAAAAAAAAAAAGCCAAAAAAAAAAAAAAAAAAAAAA
>WTSP01025420.1:9847-19857 GCA_025331215.1 Actenoides lindsayi | reverse complement strand
TTTTTTGTTTGTTTTTTTTGTTGTTTTGTTTTTTTTGTTTTTTTTTTGGGGTTTTTTTTTGGTTTTGTTTTTGTTTTGTTGTTGATTTTGGGTGCCCCCCCCCCCCCCAAGAACTGCAGGGTTTACCAAACTCTCCTGGGGGTGACAAAAAGCTATGGCTGCATTCTCCAATTTCTTCCCCTGCTAATTTGCAAGGTTCAGTCCACATATAGGAGGCACTAGAATTTAGCAAAACCTCTTAAAAACCATGTTCCTTCCAGGAAAACATATTTCCCAAAACTCCATTTGGGAAAATAATGACTCCCTTTAACTATCACTTAATATGAGTATCTAAATAGGGAAATGGAAATCAATGCAGCAAACAAAATTTCACTCTCAGTTTGGGAAAAGATTAAAGCTACCAGAAAGCATTATCTTCCGCTAGAAAACGTATGAGAAATAATTATAAGCAGCACTATCTGATTCTATTTTAATTATATTAGCTTATTCTGAACCTTGAATGGTATGCACTTGCACTGCTCTGGTTTTAAAGCTCTGTCCCAACCTTTTGTAAGCCTATTCCCCATAGCACCTAGAATCTGTTGATTAAATTGGAGCTAATCTATTTTCATTGTACACATTTTCCCAAGATGAAAAGAACGCAGCGTGGGACAAAAAAAAAACCAACCCAAACCACAATCCTGTAGTAAGATGTAATGGCTTTTTACAGTTATTTTTGCTAGACTCTCAGGGTTTTCAGTCAAACGGTATACGTAAAGAAATATTTTAATCCTGACAGAAGCTCTTTAAACACACATGTGAAATAGGAGTGAAAAGCAGAGAAGGAATGAGCAAGGCTATTTAGGGACACAGCTGAGAAGCACTTTATATTGACAGGCAAAGTGAATGTGGCTGAGCCTGGAAGAAATTTTTCCCTCATTCTTTCATAAAAAGAAGCTGCGAGCCATGTTTTGCAGCCCAGAAGATACTTATTTCTTCGGGGTGAAACGTGAAATGTTGAAAGACATTTTAATTATGTCACAACAGATAGTTAAGTAATTAAAAACTATTAAAGCCCATTACGGCCCTAGGACCAGAAAAGCAAGTTTCATCTTGGAAATTCCTAAGCAAATGCATTTACGAGGAGCAAGGAAATGCTTTATTGCTAAGGATTCAAAAGCTAGCTGGGAAAAGCCATAAATAATAGGAGAGGCCACAGGAAACTGTTTTTCCTGTATTTATATAGGATAGAAAAAATGAGTCTTTTTTCTGTACTATATAGTATAGAAAAAAAAAGTAATAAGCACTTGATTCACATATGGAAAAGCAGAATTGTGCTTCTCTACCCTCCACACCATACATTGAAAAGCAAGAAGGTTGAGATTTCACAGTCAGCTCTACTAAGGAGGCAAAAAAGAGGCAGAAACAGGCATTTTAGTTCAGGCAGCTGCTCTGTACGAAGAGCCTCCAAGTATACGACACTGTTTCAGAGTAGAGTCATACCCTATGACTCCAGGGTTGTGGCATTTTCCAGGTCTCCTGCAGGACAAAAGAATTGGGCAGGTTGCTATCAACAGTTAAATAAATCTCACCAAAATCCCACCTTCTAATTGCAACTCTCCCTGTTCTTAGACCTTGGACTAGGATAAGTCCAATCACCGCAAAGAAACAGCATCACCCAAGAAGGTTAACCCAAGACCACGTTGCTTTGTCCCTCCCTCCTGCTATGCCAAATAACATAAGTATTTGGCACACTCCAGGCTTTTCAATTAGGTTGTATGGGCAAGAGCCCATCTCCTAGAGGAGGAGGTCCATTTTTCAGTCTTTGCTTCTTAGACAGGTCATTATGGCGAGCAAGCAAAAAGCTACCCTGTACTCGATACTAGAAGACTCAGTAAGATCACCCATTTTTACCTACAGAAATACTTACGTGTATTTTAAACACAGTTTTAAAATAACAAACAAAAAAAATGAAGCCTTTTTCAATAGAGCCAGAATTACAACAAGTTTTGAAAGTAATAATTCCACGAGTCAAGCAAAGAAACTGCTGAAAAATCTATCTGCTACGGAGACCTATTTCCTGCAAACCCATCCAGCAAATAAAACCCCCAAATGATTGAATTTAGAAACCACACAGTTAAAGCCTCCAGTTATCTGGTCAGGTCCTTTTAAGGGCCTCTGTTGGGCAATGAAAACCCACCTTGATTAATTTTCAAGTACTGTTTCCTTCATTGCAAGATTAACAAATCTGTTTGACATAAAATGGTACACTTTATATGCAAATCTCTGTAGAGAGAGCTTTGTGACATTAAAGAGCTTCATACAATTTTGTTCACCCTGCCCTCAGAGGTCATTTGGAATTGCACAAAAGCATTTGTCTATGCCCTTAATATGCATTTTGAAAGCTAATTTGAGGTCTATGGGACTGAGAGCCCAGGTCTTTAATTACATTTGGATGTGTTTATGGAGATGATATTATGAATCTGAAACTACTGCCATTCCAATATACACCAGCAGAAATTCTGTGGAGATCTCATGGGGGGTGGGGGAAAAAGGGAAATATTGGAGTAACACAGCAGAAAATCAGACCTTGTAGATATGTATTTACTTCCAAGCATAACATAAACATATGAAGGGGAGCAAAAAACCCAAACCCCTTACACTTGCACCAGTGTTTGCATCAGTGTTATCTTTGGTGTGTATTCCTTTTACATTGATAAGATCCCTTAGCTAAGTCATACACAATCATCTCTGATAAGAGAGTAAACACACTGTGTTATTGCGATGGAAGTGAAGAATATGACCTTTAACGTGTGTACAAATTAAAATGCACTGACCAAATTTGGTGACCTTTATGGTAAAGCTTCCTTATAGAGTAACAAGGAATTTGCTATTAAATATCACTGCTTCTTCAGACAGGCTAGAAAAGGCCAGTAATATTATTAAGTGCTTTTTTTGCCGTGTTTTTAAATGAGAACGAAGGAGACAAGCTGCGTATGAGTAAAACCCACAAGGTCCGAGTGCGACAGGAAAAGGCCAGCCCAGAGCAGCAAGGAAACAGCACTTGGCTTGGACACACTGGTTTTGTGCCTTTACTTCCACACCATTTGGGCTGATTTCACCTTTTCCCTGTTTCTGTATATGCCACTGCCCACTAATTCTGCGCAGCCTTCCCAGTCCCCGTAAGGCTCTTCATGATCCCCTTCTTACTCCTTCATCTTCTTTGCATGTACCCCAGGTGAAGCCAACTGCCATCTGCAGGTATGGTTCCTCAGCATATCCTATTGTAAGCCTGTCTTTTCTGCCATAGAAGCTCAGCGATAACCATTCAGGATGATATCTTCCATGCCTGTGTTCTACCTTGAGCTATTTCATTTAAATGAAAATACTGCAGGCAAATCAAAGGAAAAGGGGATCGAAAAGTGTCCACGTGTCCCACCTGGGAAAAGATAACACAAACCTTTTCTCAAGTGTCTCCACGCTTTGCGGAGAGATGGGGAATGTGAAAAGGGATAGGGGGAAAGAATTTTGTCCCATCAGTGAGGGTGCACTTTTTAGTGTTGCTAGGAAATCTGGCTCAGCTTGGGGAAGGTATGACTTCTCTCAAACCCTAGCTGCTGTACATTCATGACAAGTTCAAAATCTGAGATCCTTTTCACCATCTGCAACAGTTTTCTATCCGGATGAGGACAGGAGCACAAAGTTTTCTGTGTCGGCTTCCCTGGAAGCAGACAGGGGCTGATGTTAAGCCTGTAAACACAGATTTAATTGCTGCCTTTTCTAACTTCTGAATGCTTGAATTAGCAATCTTAATATTCCCTTAATATACTTGGTTTTTTTAATGGCTGAGACATCGTTTGTAATAACACATGATAATGGCTTACATTTCTAGCATGTCTTTCAAGGCAGAAGGCCTCCAATGTGATTTACAAATTCACTATAAAGAGGATTATGTTTTTTTTTTTTTTCCCCAGCACTGGAACGAAGCCACCTACCTCTGGCAGCTGCTTAAATTCTACACAGCAAATCTCACCAGCAGTTTAAAGCAGGTAATGATTATTGTGAGTACCTGAAACACCAGAGAGCCTGCATTTTTCCCCAAACAGAATTTGCCCAAGGTAGCAGAGCAAATACCCTTATACTTTTGCAGAAATCACCTTGAGATGCTTAACAGCCCCACACGGGCAAACTTGGAGAGACTTTAAGTCCCTCAACAATACAAACCCAGAAACAGAGCTGCAAGAGAGTGGAGCAGAGAGAACAATTGGAGCACGCTGAAGCAGTGCTGTGCTCAGAGGAAGCCTTCTTGCTGAGCTGTGTTTATTAGGTTATGATACCGTATGAAAAGGACTACTTGGCTGGATTGGAATAGACAACCTCTGGGGTCATTGTGCTGCTGATCTCCACCCTTTGAGCCCAGCAGTTCAGCCTGCTTTCAACCTACCTCACTTATCTAGCCTGTACATCATCAGGTTTTCTATGAGGGAGCTAAAGAAGCCAGGGCAGAAAGCTGTAATTGTAGAACCAGCTGAGGAAAGATTTGACTCATTCTCTCTGAAAAATGCTTGGGCTCCCCAAGTTGGCTCCTTGTGTCAACAACAGCTAGATGGAACTTTGCACAAGCTTACAAGGAGCAGAACCAAAGAAAGTATATAGTCTGGCTCAACTCCATTGGTGTTAATGGAACTATGGCAGTATACCCTTATTATAGATTCTGGTCCAAAGAAGCTAGTAACTTCTCCTTAGTACCATGTGTATGGCCATATGCAACATTTTCATTTGAAAATTCTAATAAAAAGAAAATGCTTAGTGAAGGGTGGAGCATCAGCCATGAAGGACCTTCAGACCATCCTGAAACAAATGCAAGTGTCAGATAAAGAAAACAAAGGCACTTCTAGGGGTAGAGGAAAAAAAAATAAAATCATGTAACAATATTTTTCACACTGGGACTGTAAGAAGGGCTTTTTTTATCTTCAAAGCACAGTGTTCTTGAACTAAGACTAGCCTTCAAATCTCAGCAGTAATTAAGACAAATTACCCTCGGTCTAAGTCTTCAGGCACCAAAGTACAAACTGATGGTTTTAGCTGGTCTGATTCTATCACCAGAAGGCAGCTGTACATATAAACATCAGTCAGTATATTATAGTAAATGATCCATGAAAAAGCTCCTCCCAGCCCTATGAATCATAAGTAAAACCAATTTTTTGGAAGGGGTTCCAGGAACTACTGTGCCAATAACACCTCAGAAAGTCAGTATTAGGAGCTGATGAATCTCCAGAGTGGAAATGTCACAGAACCACAATAGGCAGTATCCTGTGCTTGGATTTTCATTAGGTTAATTGACATGACTGAAAAAACAAACAACCCAAAAAGCAGGAAAGACTTAACACTAATGGTTTCACAGTCTGTTTTTTCCTTTACCGTGTCCATTGATTTAATATAGGACATTAGTTCTTTCAAACTTTGCTCATCACCATCTCTAGATCATCATTAACATCACTCCTGTTCTAGGAGTAACTACTACTGCTAAAATACTACCATCATTAGCATGTCAAGCAGGGCTTGACAGGCACATACTACCATGCATTACTTCATCGTGTTGTAGAACAGAGCTGCCTTCTGCTGCACTGAACTTTAAATAGATCTCTAAACACAGTAAATAGGGGGTTTCTGGTACTGAAGCCCAAAGAGTATTAGAGAAACAAACATTCCAGTAATAAGATTAAGAGAATGTTCCTTAAAAAGGAGGCCCCCAGCGAACCACCAGATTTTGCAACCAGGAATACTCTTAAAGTTCAAGACTGATTCTTCCTCCCAGGCATGCTATTTTTCACCAGTTTGCAGACATCCACCATGTCACTGCTGCTCCTTTGCAGTATGCGGACTACTCAGGAGAAAAAGTGCTAAGGAACAGTGAGTAAATTTGAGACCAGGCATGAAAATCTTACTTGGGAAAAGCAACTCAAGGAATGCACACCTCCACACTTTGACTAACGCAAGACAGATTTCTTTGCAGGCAGACTACAAGCTATTTTACAGCTTCTTAACCCTATAAATACCTCTATGTGGGTCTTCACCTATTCCAAGCAGCTCTCGCAGACAGAAGCCCAGAGTCTTAAATAATTGCCAAATGAGCATCATTAAAGGACAAAACCGACAAAATCTCCTACTTACTAATGTGTGTCACAAGAAGAAGTGGATAAAGTCACGTGTAATGTATCACCAGTCAAACTAAGACATAACAGCACCTGCATATCATTTTATTGGGGAGGACAGAATTGTATTTGTGGCAGCTTGATTTGCTGTAGAAGCCACGGAGAATTGGTTAGGCTCTCAAAATTCCTGATCTTTTGTTTTAACCCAGACAAGCTCCTCAAGGTTTGAATAGTATTTTTAGTCTCCGATTTTTTTTTTTTTTCATTTTCTCATTGGCCTAGGAGCTTACACTTTTCTGATGGATTAAATGCACAAATGCCAGGAGGTAGCCTGAATTGATACTGCACTTCTACCTCTATGAGAAAACACAAAGTATTGGAAAATTTTGTGAGAGGTGGCATTCTCCTGAGGTTTTCTCCTCAGTTTTGCAGATGGAGATCCAGGGAAAGTCAAATAAAGATCAGAGTTCAAGACTTGTAAGAAAAGCATTCAAATATAAAGACAAAAAACCCCAACCACCTGAAAATAGCAGGCACTGCAGAGAACTGTACAGGCAGATAGAGCACTTATGCCTTCTTTTCTCATTTATTTTCCCCATGTACTAGATTAGGGATGTTGCTTCATTAAATAAACAGAACAAAAATAGGGACACCTATGATGATGGATATAATTTTTGAGATATATGTATCTGGATCGCAAAGATAAACACACAAGCACCATTTTGTTGTTTTTATTTTGATATCCAATTTAGATGAGGATGGGTCTTTGGTTTTGTTTTATGTAAATTGGTCCAGCCATTTCCAAGATTAGAAGCTTTAACATCTTTCTGGATGACAGCACTTCTCTTATGTAGTCACACAACAGAATCATGGGTATGGCACTAGAGCTCATGTTGTAGAGCAAGAAAATGTAGTCCCTTCGGCTCTTAAGCTCTCATCTGGAGCTCTCTGCAGCATTCTCCTTAAATACATATCCTAATCTCTATTTTACTCTGAGCTAAGCTAATGTGAACAGTGCCTGAGATGAAAGCTGGAAACAACCAGAAGTCTAGATGTTTTACTGTTCACTGGATCCTGGCAATAAGACAACATTCAGAAGCATCCTACAAAACTCACTGCCACGAAAGATGTGCATCACCTGCATCCATGTCAAAATCCTCATTACAAATTGTAATGGATTCTGAATAAAACAGACCATTGTTAGAAACACTGGAATACCAGCCTGGCTTCACAAATGGCCTCGGAGCCTGGTCCTGTTGGTCAAAATTGTAACCCCCCAGGTTTAGGTGCAGTCTAGTCAGCACTACCAACAGAGCAGAGGCTTTATGTGGTGTAGTAATAATTTGACTATGACAGACAACAGAGCTCTGTGAATGTTGCAAAGCATAGTGCCAACAGCCTATCCTACAGAGCATATCCATTTCTAGCAGCAGTGAGAGAGCAATCTGCAAAAGAAAGAACTAATTAAATGAAATTATGAATATTTAAGGGCAAGAGCAAAATAGCTTTCACATTTGAGCTTTAGTTCATTGCAAGGATGAAGGGGGCAGAAAGCAACTAAATGTATGAAACCCACCACATCTTTGTATATAAGTGCATGATTTCTGTTACGGTGCCAATTTGTAGCCAGTTTGCAAGATTCACGTTAGAAAGCACGTCTACTCCATCCATTGATGCTGTGTAAGGAAAAAACAATCTGTAAACACTTCCTCCTGTGAACAACACAGCAGAGAGATGTGATGCTCCAGCACGGTAGGAACAGGGCCAAAAAGACAACTTACAAGCCAACTATAACTAACTTTAAGCCAAGAAGAAGAAATTCCAGTGACATACCATTGAAAGAGATCTTTGTAGAGATACATGGCCAACACATTAATAAACTGTCAACGAGGCTAAATTTTAAAAGTTTTTATGCAGTTCATGTTTTTATGACATGGTTTTCTTAAAAATATACTGGGTGGTTCTCCTTGGCTGCTGGGAAGGCTTGTCTGCATATTCTCTTACACTTATTGACAAATCCTCCCAAACTCCCGAAAACTGAATGCAGTGACTGGTTTGAAGCTCTAAGAAAGTTTCTAAAGTAGTTCTGAGCACTTCCACCTAAACTGAAACCTCCATGGGAGATCATGCACTGGTGCTATTTGGAGAATAATTCAAAGGTAGGTATCTCCAGGGAGGTCCTGCTTGTCGAAATTTTTGAAGTTGACGTTCAAGAAACCCAGTATTTTTAAAGACTCTGGAGAAGTGAAGGGAACCTCTGAACTTGTTAAGTGTCCCAGCTTTTTTCTTTCTTTTTTTTAACCATGCAGCTCATCAAAGCTTTTAACTCTCCATTCCTTTTTTTCCTGGCATCTGTGACAAGAGCTTAAATAGTTGAGCTCCACATGGGAAAAAAAAAACCATATAGATATCTGTAGGGGTGTGTATAGATTTTCCCCTTTCTGCTTGTCAAAGCCACTGTACTTAATGTATTAATTTACTGAGTTTTAACTTTTTAATGCTAGCTCCTTTAAGTCATTAGAGCTCCTTTTTTTCATTATAATCTTCTTATTTGGTAATCAGTCTGAGTCTGCCTGTATTTTTTAAAAAAAATAACTTTAAAGTTTCTGGTGGAGATCAAGGGAAGTTTTCTCTTGCTCTACTTCACAAACTCCAACTTATTATTAGTCTGTGGTTCAGTGCAACACAGGCCACAGTCATTTTGTTGCACTCCTTTATTTCTGATATTGCCCTGTATGAATGGAAACATTACTTTTAAATACAGTCTGGCTGTTGAAGGTTGACCAGCAAAGGGCTAGAGGAATTGAAATGGATATGGCAAACACTGTAATAGCTACTGTAATGTGCTACAGCTGGAAGAACCATCAACAGACTTCTTTTTAGTGTCATTCCTAAAATTGGTTATAACACATTTCTTAATTATATGACACGCAAGATTGTCCTTCCACAAGAGATCTGAGAACATGAACCAATCTCAAGACACCAGAGAGCTATTACATCATAACAACAAACTTCCAGTCACCTCTGACCCAAGTTTCTAAGTGTAAAGAAACCTACCTCTCACCATTACCAGCCTTCCTGCTGTTCACTATATGTGCTCTAAAAGGCAGCAAAATCACTAATGCATAGCAACATCATACCTCAGTTCCAATACATCAAAGAAAAGTCCTCATAATCCCTTTGCATCTCAGCTATGGGGCACAGTAAAGCTCACTGAAGCAACAGGCAACAACAGACTACTAACAGAAGTTTAACAGCTCTACTATTCCCTCTTTCAAGCCCTCTTTAAAGATAGAGCTTCATTTACCCATTTAAGCAAAAAGCTAGAGACAGCAAACTGCTTACCCTTCGCCACTGTGATGTTCCGTGGGGGGAGGGAAAAAAAAAATAAAGAAGAAAAGAAGTCGGCTTGAGGGCAGTCCCCCATCAACTAAGCTTTGCAGTGAATTAATTAAACAATTATATTAGCCAAGCCTTCACTTCTGACATGGCACAGCTGACATTAATTGGGCCACAATCAAGATAGTAATTCAGGTTAATTGGATTTCCACTGTCAGCAGCTATCAGCTTGTTTCAATATGCTGCTGTCATTTAAGAATAATTAATCAGGGATGGCTTTATTGGACGGCGCCGGATGACAGCTGATGGTGTGGCGACGCTTGAAAGACTTGGTGGTTGCTGCAGGTCTATGGAATAGGAAAGCTGGTTTCCTTTGTAGAGATTATGCTACTGCATGCTGAGCCCCAAAACATGCTGCATGAATCACAGAATGGCTTAGGCTGGAAGGGACCTTAGAGAGCATCCCATCCAACCTCCCCGCCATGGGCAGGGACACCTCTCAACTAGACCAGGCTGCTCAAGGCCTCATCCAACCTG